>VMDO01023124.1:0-32273 GCA_007922755.1 Pedetes capensis
GGTCTTGTCTAGAGAGCCACCCTCCCCCGTCCGGTGCGTGGCGGTTGCGTCCTTGTGTGAACTGATACTGACACCGGGCTTCCGTTCCACAGAAGTGGGTGGATGGAGGCTTTACCAACAGCCTCCCCGTCCTGCCTCTGGGCCGCACGGTGACTGTCTCGCCATTCAGTGGGCGGTTGGACATCTCCCCACAAGACCCGGAGCCGCTGCACGTGTATGTGAATGTTTCCAATCAGGAAATAATGGTGAGTAGTTATGCTCAGTGGCATTCGAAGTGCCTCCATCTACTGAACACTCCCACACGTTTCAACGTGCATCCCAGGCATTGCAGTCTCTTTGCTAACTGCACACACAGTTTCTACTTCTCCATAGCGTATTTTCTGATACTTTATAAAATCTGTCATGACTAGGGACCTGGGTTCTCGTGGGCTGTCAGGATGCAGTTTATTTGCTGCTCACTGGTTTTCATTTTGTATAATATTGTCTTTTTCCTTCTTTTTCACATCAGTAAAGTTAAAAAGGTATCAGAAAAAAATTCTTTCTTTCTTTCTTTTCTTTTTTTTTTTTTTTTTTGGTTTTCTATGTTTTTGAAACAGAGTCTGGCCTCAAACTTCATGATCCTCCTGCCTCAGCCTCCCAAGTGCTGGGATTACAGGGATGAACCACCACTCCATAAGCAATTTTAAATTAGATCATTTATTTACTTAGAAGGATTGAAGTAAGGAAACATGTAAAATGTTGGAGAGAAACTTAGGGGCCCAAACGAACATTTGACATAAAAGTATTGATTCCCTTAATTTAATCTGATAGTTCTCAACATGGGGCAGTATTGCACCCAGGACACATTTGGCAATGTCAGGGGACAATTTGCTTGTCACACCTACGGGGCGCTGCTGGCCTCTAGTGAGTAGAGGCCAGGGATGCTGTCAAACATTCTTCCAGGCACAGAACGGCCTCCACAACAAAAACATTGTTGTTGTTAGGTGCCATCGAGTTGTGTCTAACTCATAGAGACCTTCATAGGGTTTTCAATGGCTGATTGTTTCGGGATTGCATTGCCATGTCCTTCTCCCATTTTTATGATGCTGGGAATTGAACTCTGGACCTCAGAGACTGTAGAATGGCGCTCTACCAACTGAGCTACATCCCAGGCCCCCAAACAATCAACCATTGAAAACCCTATGAGGGTCACTATGAGTCAGACATGACTGAACAGCATGTAACAACAACAAAAACATAGCAGGCCAAAAATGTCCACAGTAGGAAGGGGGAGACACGAGTCCGTTTCCTAAATTTAGTTTTTACCTGCTGATTTTTTTTTTTTATCCATATGAAAACTTGTTGTTGTTAGATGCTATCGAGTTGAATCCAACTTACAGAGAGCTGCACAGGGTTTTCAATGGCTGATTGTTTCTGGATTGCCTCAGAAGTGGATCGCCATGTTTTTCCCCCATTTTTGCGGTGTTGGGGATGTAACCCCGGTCCTCAGAGAGTGCAGTGCAGCGCTCTACCAACTGAGCTAAATCCCAGCGCAATGTGAAAACTTAGACTATAAAAATAGCACATATTTTACTTGTCGTGTAAAACCCTCCAGGTTAAAATTTTTGGCTTTCTCTCCTAGTTATCCATGGCAAACCTGGTGAGGCTCAGCCAAGCCCTTTTCCCACCAAGCAAGAAGAAAATGGAATCCCTGTTCCAGTGTGGTTTTGATGACACCGTTAAGTTTCTGCATAAGGAAAACTGGTTTGAATGAGAAGGTGAATGGATCATAATGCAAAGCAGGTTTCAGATCATTTTGCTTGTCTGTCTGTTTTCTGAGGCAGGGTCTCACAGTGCAGCTCCGGCCAGCCTGGCACTCACTCTGCAACCCAATCTGGCCTAGAACTCACGACCCTCCTGCCTCAGCCTCCTGAGTGCTGGGATCACAGGCAGGCACCACCACACCTGGCTGAGACCACTTTTGATGGGGACTTCTAGTTAAATCCTCTAAAACAGAATCTGTGAGGACTCTGTGTCAATTTCATGATTGTCCTTTGCAAAATTTGTATTCATTTTTACTATTTGAATTATGACTTAGTGCAAGGAAATAGGTGCTTTGGCGATGCTGTTAAGAAGGACCTGCTCAGGTGATGAGGAATGGTTTTCGAAGAGTCATGTCTTTTGAAAAATTCAGGATGGTGCCCTTTTGTGTGGAAATGTGGAATGTGGAGGGCCATGCCTCAGGTGCTGTGGAGAGGCAGTGGCATGAATTTGGCACGGCGCATGCTTATTTCCAAGACATAGCTATGTCCTCCTGATCTGGAATGAAAGAAAACAGAGCCAGGCCCCAGGGCAGGAGAGGAAGCATTTGAGAACTGGGAGGCATCTGTAAAGACCTTGCAGAGACTGCCGGGACAAAGGGGTGCCTTCCACAGAGGCTTCGCTCTAGTAGGGTAGTGGGTAGGTATCATGAAGCCTAGCAGACTCTGAAATTAAGTGGTTTCTTTATCTATGGACGCATTCACTCCTTATCTTCTTACCCTAAACCCCATCTCCAAGCTAAGGAAAGGATCAGGCTGTTTGGATGCTACCCTGTCCCAAGACACAGGCCATCATTCATTCATTTCTCTCCTTCTCTCTGTCCCTTTCCCCCCTCCCTCCTCCTCCTTTTTCTCCTGCTGCTGTTGCTGCTGCTGCTGCTGCTGCACCTCCTCCTCCTCCTCCTCTTCCTCCTCCTCCTCTTCCTCCTCCTCCTTCTCTTCCTCCTCCCCCCCCCTCCTCCTCCTTTTCCACCTCTTCTCTCCAAGGCCATGCCTCTCTGAGTGTTTAGCCACTGCCCTGGGGCTGGGATTTAGCTCAGTTGGTAGAGCGCTGTGCTGCAGTCTCTGAGGTCCTGAGTTCAATTCTCAACACCGCAAAAAATGGGAGAAGGACCTGGCAATCCACTCCCAAGACAATCCCGAAACAGTCTGCCATTGAAAACCCTATGAGGGTCACTATTAGTCGGATACCAACTCGAGGGCACCTAACAACAACAACAACTTTGTACTGCATATATCTGCCCTAGAAATTTAAATCTATAAAATTCTACTAAATAGCAAGAACCAAGGAAACCAAGCAACCTAGCAAGTCAGAATTTAGATCTAAGGTAGTCATGGAGTATATCATTTTAAATCACACTATACAGACCCCAGGTCTTCCAGTTTTTGAGAAGCTGTCCTGGCAGTTTGCAGACTTGTGGGTGGGTTTCTTCTAATTCACTTACACTGCCTTCAATCTTAAATCTGTTTTTATGGGGTTTTGCCAAGCATGAGCTCTTAATTACTAAGAGGCAGTTAAAAACAAACCAATTTCATTGCAAGTATTTAATTGTCCTGCATTACTTTTTACCCTTTAAAACTGTTCTTTAAATCAATTTTATGGTTTTCAAAAGCCCCAGATACATAATTTTTAGCACATAAACCACAACTATTGCCTCTTTTCTTAGGAGTTCTGCGGAGATCCAGAATAGAGTGGAGATAGTCCTCAGGGGCTGGTGTTTTATCTACTGTAGTAAATATGTGGTTAATCTCGCTGTGTTGCTTTAGTGAGTGACAGGAAGTGCATAGGATTCTTAGCTTACTGTTAGGACCACTTAGTCACTAGGTCAATTTTCCGTTTTGCCTAAGATTTTCCCTTACCTCTTCCTTTCCTCATTGCGTTTGAACATCTAATGGTGTCTATTTCCATAAATCCTTCCTTGAATAGAAACAAATCTTACTCTGTTTACTTTTCTTTACCATCTCACATTTCTTGAGGTGCTGGGGCTGAAACCTGGGGCCTTGCCCATGCTAGGCAGATGCCTGAATGTTTTGTAGCCCAGTCTGTGTGTCTTCCACCCTGTGGGTAGATGGTCTGTGGATGAAAACCTGCCATTTGATGGCTGACTGATGAGTTTGTAGAGACTTTGTCCAGTCACGTACAGCAGAGTGAAGAGCACAGTATCTGTGTGCCCTGGGCATTCCCCAGAGGTGCTGTGCAGAGTTCTTGGGGGAGGCCAATGGCAGAGCTCAGTCTCCTTGTCTTTGCTGGAGGGTTTCCTCATCCATCTGTACTAACAGGCCACAGGATCTGTCCTACCATCAAGGTCAAACCTTCACAGCATGCTAGAGCTGGTAGACAGAAACACACAGACTTTCTGACCCACAGACTAATGTGCTCGCTAGGTAGTTGCTGGGATTGGTTGCTAGGTACATCCCCTGTCCTCCATTAGGACGGTTTCCTAATATCTTTGAGTCTGTCATTTAAAATTTCATTCACCTCCCTCTCCTTCTTTTCACGGATGTTCTTTGTTACCATGGGAACCCACTCCTTCCATTGTCAATTAGAGAACAGATGTGGCTTGGAAGTCAAATGACGCTCTCCAGGAGGGAGCCGTTTATTAAATAAGGAAAGAGTCTGCTGTGTGGTGCTTTCAGAAGACCAGGCGTTGCAGCACGTACCCACAGCGTGTACTCAGAAGCCCGCAACCAAACAGGCACGCAGTCTCGTCATTGAGTTATCATCCAAAACAAGCGTGAGCCCCACAAGGCAACATTTTGGTACCTCTGCTTCTAATTGTCTTCTGGTGATCAAAACAATAAATATGGATGTGGAAGGTCAACGTAGAGGGTGGAACGGTGGTTCTCAAAAAGATATGTTCATGGCAAACCCTGGGACTTGTGATTGTTACTGTATTTGGAAAAAGGATCTCTTAGGGTTTGGATCTAAATGTCCCCAAAGGTCCTGGGTTTGAATGTTTGGTCCCCACCTAGTGGTGCTGTTTGTGGAGGTTATGGGACTTGGGGAGGTGGGGCTCAGCTTTGCAGAGATGGTCCCTGGGGAGGGCCTCTGGAAGTTTTCACCTGGAGCTCTGGTTCCAGTCCCTTGCTCTGCTCTCTGCTTCCTAATCGCCAAGATGTGAGGTTCTGTGCCGCAGGTCCACCATGCCTGCCCTGCCACCACGCCTTCCACCTCCGTGGACTACAATCCTCTATCCTTAAGCCCCCAGTAAATACTTCCTCCCAAAAGGTTGCTTCAGTCAGTTTCTCTGTTGCAGCAATGTACCAGCTGACTAGTATGGGATCTTTGCAGACGCAATTATATTAGGGACCTTGAGTTAAAAGAGGTCATCCTAGACTACCTGGTCATAAACCCAATGAGTGAATTCTACTGAAGGCCCTTCGCAGATGCAGTTAAAGGATATGAATACCTGACCAGCAGTCAGCCTTCCCAATTATTTCCTTATTAATTGCTTATGTCAAAAATCCCACTGAGTGGTAGCACAGTTGTGCTTGTTTAATGGTATAGAGATCTTTCTTCTGAAGGAGCCCCCTAAAAAATCAGAAAATGCAAAGGTGCTTCAGTGAGGTGAGCAGCTGAGCTGTGTAGACCCACCATTTGACTGTAAAAGGGCAGAGTGTGTCCTCATTTGTATCCAGGCGGGGAGGGGTGAGCTTCTCTGGAACTTATGTGGCTGCCATGGGAAAGAGGAGGAGATCCGTCCTTGGAAGAGGATGTCCTTAATGCCCAGGAGCTGGAGGAGGAGCTGAAGGAGATGGCCGTGTCATCACTCCGTATGTTTCATGATGAACTCCTGTTTGCTTGGTATCTTCACACAAGCCTTGCAAGTGCCCTAAGCACTGAGCACGTGAATGAGTTTGAACCGCTACAAGGGAGGAAGACGTTTTTTAAAACAATAATCACCTTTTCTTTATTAAACAATCTTAAATATCACATGCTCAGTAAAAACACTTCTCCTGAATCACTTGAGAGTCGGTTGCTCAACCTGGTCCCTCACCAGCCCGCCCTCTCCCAAGCACTTCTGCTGGTATTTTGTACAAACAAGGAAGCCCTCCTGCATAGACGCAATACAGTAATCACAGCCACGGAACCAACCTCAGATGCTGGTTGAACCTGAAGACCTCATCCAAGATGTTTCCACCAGTTGTCCCAATGATGTCTTCTGTGACAAAAGGATCCTGGTTATTGTGACATGTCCCATGTGGGTGACACTCCTCTCTTGTCTCTTCAGTGTGGACCACATCCTCAATCTTGCCTTGTGTATGTGGCTTTGGGAGTTTGGAAAATTATAAGCCTGTTAACTGTATGTATTTCTTCAGGCCGCCATAACAAGTACTGCAGAGTGGACAGCTTAAAAACAGCAGATTATTCTCAATGTTTAGGAAACCAAAAGTCCAAAAATCAGGGTCTCAGCAACTGCTTCCTTCTGAGGCTCTGAAGGAGAAGCCACCCATGCCTTGTGCCTCTCCCACGTCACGGTGGTTGCCAGCAACCCCTGGCACTCTTTGGCTTGTGGCAGAACCACTCAACCTCTGTCTTGAGATCTGGCATGATCTCCTCTTGAGATATTTATATCAAAAATATCTGCAAAGACATACTTCGAAATAACATCCCATTCTGAGATCTCAGGGGAACTTGGAGTAGGACAGGGGCCGTCTTTAAGCTACTGCAGTGATTTTAGTGATTCCCTCTATTTGGGGTTGTCTGATTTTTTTTTTCATGATTCTATCCAGGTTCCACATCTTTGGTAGAGAGTGGATGTTGCTGCTTTCTCATTGTACCATATACAGTGGCACATGAGTTAGTTGATTAGCGATATCTGCCAGACTGCTTTCCTTTGTACATAACAGGGATCTTGTGGGGAGATATTTGCAAGTTATATGAATATCTCATTCCTAATCAGACTCTCAGAACGTTTGTATATCAAGGTATTTATACAGACTCATGCTTTTGTGTTTTACTCAATGAGGGATAACTTGTTATAATCAATCATTACTTATTTTGATGTTCATGTTGTCCTTAGTTTGGCCATCTGGAGCCTGTGTGGTTGACTCCCGTGTCCTGTTGACAGGTGTCCATCATTCTTTAAACTCTTTTTGCGTTCTGAAACAAAATATCTCAGCTTCATCTTCTTCATTCTCTGGCCCGGCCCTGAAATCAGCCACTTCTCTGAGGGTGTTGGTTCTGCCAGTGGAAATGGCGTTTGTATTTATTACAGATAGAGACCAAATTTATTAGACAAGTAACCGTGTCGTTGGTGCCTTGCTTCTGTGAGTTATCTCAATGGACACAGCTGGGAAATTTACTAGCACGTATGTGTGGAGACATCCAGCCTCCCACAGTTATTTGTGTGCCTGTCTTCCTACCTGTCTGTCATCTGTTATCTCTCTAATCTGTGTATCTGTTGTTATCATCTACCTGCCTATCAGTCTGTCCATCTTTCTATCCATGCAGCCATCTATATCATCATCTATGTATCTCCTCTATCATCTATCTGTTTCTCTACCTGTCTATGTTGTTGTTGTTAGGTGCCATCAAGTTATGAATGACTCATAGTGACCCTCAGGGTTTTCAATGGCTGATTGTTTCAGCATTGCCTCGGGAGTGGATTGCCACATCCTTCTCCCATTTTTGTGGTGCTGGGAATCAAACCTAGGACCTCAGAGACTGCAGCGCAGCGCTCTACCAACTGAGCTGAATCCCAGCCCCTCTACCTGTCTGTATATCTACCTGTGCATCATCTATGTATCTAATCTACCCTCATTCCATAGACCTATGTACTTGTCTGTCTACAATCTGTTATCTCTGTATCCTCTGTCTCTGTCATTCACCTGTTCATCCTATCTATCATCTCCCTATCATTACCTATCACCTGTCCTCTCCCATCTGTTCATCTGTATCTCTCCACCCATATCTATCATGTCACCTCCCTACCCCATCACCTGTGTCTCTATCATCTGTCCTCTCTCTGTCATCTCTCTCTTCAGTCATCCCTGTCTATCCGTCCATCCACCTGCCCACCTGTCCACCCATGTACCCTTCTATCATCTGTCCATCTGTCATCCACTCATCTACTTACCCATCTACCCATCCATCCATCTGGCTACCCATCTATCTGTCCACCATAAAAAACCGTAAGTTTTGGCAGGTATATCCATTTCCAGGCTCATTCTGTTCCTTTTCTGTTTCTACAGCTCCCTTCTCTTGCCATGTTTAATACACTTATTACTTAATCAGCTCACCTTACATGCCCAGTTTCTATTCTCTACCACAGTACCTTTCCCTCCGGGGCAACATGCTCTCTCCATTCCAATCTGCCTCCCCATTCTAGACTGCTGTTCTCACTGAGTATTCTATGAAAGAACTTTACTGGCCTTTTCTGTGTCCTCTTAGTTAGCGTTTATATTTTTCATCGAGTTTTCAATTGAGCTTATACTAAATTACAGACATTCCTTAATATATTCCCCATCCTGCTTGTACTTCACATACCTATTAGGCTTCATTCCTAGGTGCCTTAATTCTTGTGCTTCTGATTAAATTCCTATTTCTATGTTGTTGCTGTTGCATAGACGGGCTTCTTGCTGATGGTTGTATATTGATCACACTTGCTGAGTTCTATCTTCATTCATAATTAATAGACTCCCTTAGGTAGTCATATAGATCTATCATATAGACAATCACATTGACTGTGGGTTATGAGGGCTTTATTGTTTTCAATCATTATATACTCTAATCTTTTCTTTCCTACATCCTTCATTTCAGTGCCATACAGAAGCAGCAAATTGTTCTTGTCTGTTTCACCTTTCGAAGGAAACTATTTGAAAGCTTGTCCGTTAAAGTGAACTCTTACTTTAAGTTAAATCACTTTTATCAAATTTGTGAAGTTACCCCTTCCAAATTTATTTAGATCTGTTTGCTTGGTTTAACATGAATGAAAGATATATCTTGCTTTTTATGAATATAGTGATAGTTTCCTTATTATGCTGTTAATGTAGCAGATTATATGAAAAGAATATATATATAATATATCTTTATTATACATATTTCATGTGTATGTGTGGAGATATACATAGAGTGGGGGGAGGGGGAGAGAGAGCATGCACTATCAATGATGACCTCTTTAGTTGCCTACCTGTCCATCCACTTTTCAGTATTTGGATTCTTGCCATTCAAAAGCAAAATTCTAAATTTGAGCCACTATGTGAATTGCCTAAAGGAAGAAAAAAATCTGTGTCTGATGCACTAACTTGACAAATTTCAGTGTGCACACCAGGTTATTAAAATAGCTATATTCAGTTAATAATAAAAAGTGTCAATAAAATATCATTCAAAAAATCACTCAGTCAAATGGGGAAACTTATTCCTAATAACAAAGTATAAAAGCCATTTTCATTATATTGTGAGGAAGACAAGTATATTTGGCATCTCTACTATTTGCAGATTCCAGAGACTCTAGAAAATACAGTGAGGAAAGTAAAAAGAGGCTAAAAATGGAGATAATAGCTAAATAATTACTATTTATAAGTTTCCTCTAGCACTGGACACCTAACTTAACAGATCTCAGATCCTTAATAATTGAAGAATATATGAATAACTGAATACCTAGAAGTCCAATATGTTGAACTGAAAAAATATGTGAGATGAATGCATTAAAATGTGTACAGGAATATATGAAAATTAATAATATCTTTGTATCAGCAGAAAATTAAAAAGTGGCAAAATTCACTCCCAGTAGCAACAAAGATACAAAGCATTTAGAAATAGTGTAATGCACACAGCACCTGTACACATCTACCTTCTTATGTCACATCAGACTTATGTTCCCAGATGAGATTAGCTACTATATGCTGTTCTGTTTCTTACTATGAAACCACAGATTTTACAAATATCCAGTGTGAGTAAGGTAGTCTGTCTTGGAACAGAGCTCATGTTCTTCCATATTAGCAGCCGCATAGGGTAAAGATGTTGGTTTGGGATTTTGTTTGATTGATTGATTCTAAAATACACCTAACATAAAAGTCTCAGCGAGGTCTGTAACTGACTATGATGGGGTCACGCACCACCCCTGGTCCACCTTGTGCACGGGGATTGGTATTCTGACAGTTCTATTAGGGATCTCGTGTTCCCTTCTCTGTTCTGAGTTTTGCCATGTCTTCAAACAACACGGAAAAGAGCAGCTATTTAAACCTTTCCGTGACTTGGCTTTTTGTCAAGCAGAGCATTGGTGTTCCCCAGTAATGCTGTCAGAAGCCTCTCTCCCCTGCTGGAACCAGAGCTGCTCAGCTGCATCCTATGGGTTGCCCACTGTGTAGGATTTAGCAGAGGCAGGCGGTAAGATAACGACGGGGGATCTATTGAATGTCCTGCCACAGACACTCTTGGTGAGAGATGCCTCCGTGGGGTGATGCGCTCAGAATACACACAGCAGAGAGCTGGAGAGTGAAAGAAGATGAAAATAGGTAGACAAGACATTAGTCTTCAGTTTTTTCAAATGCAGCCTGCTTAGAAAATTAAGACTTTGAGCAGTGACCCATTGTACAGTTCAGAAGTGATCCATGCTGCAATCCTGAGCCATCTCTTGGGTGCTTGTAAGAAATTCAGAGTATCAGGCTCTGTCACAAACCTGCTGAACACAGGCTGCGTTTCCACTGCATCCCCAAGGGACGCCTGTGCACATGGAGTGCTGGGAAGCACAGGTCAGACAGGGGTTTCTACAGTAGTAGGAATACAGATCTGCCCTCCAGAGTGTAGTAAGTTGCTGATTATACAGACAGTATTGCCACATTTTTATAGATGGACTTTACATTATTGTCCAGTATTAAAGGGACAGAGACAGTACAATGAGCTTAAAAGTTAGATGTGTGGATAGATACATTTTTTGGGGGGGGGTTGGGAACAGCAAGGAGAACAGGAAAAAAGAGGTATACCTGCAAACCGGCTGGGATTTAGCTCAGTTGGTAGAGCGCTGCGCTGCAGTCTCTTAGGTCCCGAGTTCGGTTTCCAGCACCACAAAAATGGGGGAAGGATGTGGCAATCCACTCCCAAGGCAATCCCAAAGCAATCTGCCATTGAAAACCCTATGAGTGTTGCTATGAGTCAGACATGACTTGACGGCACCTAACAACAACAACAACCTGCAAGCGGATGAAAAAGACCCAGTAAATGGAAGAAAGGAAGGGAACACAGGAGGATCATTCATGACACACGGTTCTGGTATAAACCTGGCCAGAGGCTCTAGGGTGAAAGGCTGGGGAGGAGCTCTTAGAGAAGCAAGAGCTGAGGCAGAGAGGCAAGTTGCTGTCACAAAGGTGCTCACGAGGTCATGATAAGGGAGCAGTTCTGTTGTCTTCCATCTTGGAATCAGAAGCAAACCATCTCATTTGGAACAGAATCGTTAGAGGTGTGGGTCTGTCGGAGAAAATGTGAGTAGCTTGTTGAAGTCGTTCATTTAGATGATTAGGGAAGGCAGTAGCTTCTGTTTATGGCTTTCCACTGCAAATAAATCACCTGCAGCTGGAAGCAGAAAATGAGAATACTACTAGAGAGTTCTCTATAGGAAGCTGGGAGATTGAGGATGGGAGGTAACAAAGTCCACTGGTAACATGACTTACAGGTTTGATAGGGTCAGGTGATGAAAGTGGAAGGAATGGGGAGCAAGTCTGGGAGGGAAATGTGCAAAATGACAACCTAAGGCATTGTCTTTCTGACATGGAATTACAAGCAATCATTGTGCGCATGGAATCATAGTGTCAGTGGGCAGGGTCCTAAACTCATTAGAGAAAATCGCTTTCCTTTCGCCATTCATAAAAAAATGAATGTTCCAATGCCATTACCAACTGAAGGAAAGTGCTATTAATAAGTGACAGAATGTTCAGCAGAAACTTACCTTAATGATTGTTAGCAATAATATGCATCTTTCTACTTCAAATGGTAGAATCCATTCAGGAGTTTAGTTAATAATTTAAGACCTTTTATAAAATACTTTTTTTTATCATACCCACATTTTACAAATATCTGGGTTTTCAAATTGTATTCAATGAATTTTGATATTTAAAAAGAGCCTGTAACAAATGTTTGCTAGTAAATCACTCAGAGACAAACTTTGTTTCTTCTCTCTCCTGCGTAAGTATCACACCGTCCCAGTTCTCTTCAGCATCAACCTTCTAACCTTGTTTTCCAGACTAGGGTGGAAATAAAATGCATCCAGTGGGAATCCCATCACCTTCTCAAAGTCAACTTATCAATTTCCCTGCATCCACTCCTATCTTCCTTTGCTCCCTTCTTATTATATAAATAAGTGCAGGGAGTATCTCGCCCTCTTTGTTAGCCCAAATTTACGTGTTTGCTTTGCAGCGTATCACCTCTTGCCTCTCCGAGAAGCTGTATTTATCCTTCCTTCCTTCTCTCTCGCATCATCAGTCTCTCCTTCTCTTTCTCTAGTGATGTCAGCATGCGCTGCATTAAAAATGGAAGGCTTGCCAGAGCCCCATTTACCTGCAAAGGCCCCCGTGCCTCTTTGCTCACCTTTAGCAGGTACACGCTCACCGACTCCCCACCAAGCCACTAGTTCTTCTTCTTGGGGTGTTAAGTCTGGCTTTATTCTTTGCTTCAGCACAACTTCTCCATGTCACAGGTCCCCCAGGTCATCTTGGGAGCCCCACTCACTGTTCTAAGTGGATTAATGGAATATCCAGTGCAATCCATCAGTCAGCGATTCTGGAGTTCTAGCTCTGGTCCAGAATTCACATCTGATGGTCCCAGAACTGTCCATCCAATGGCCTACTGAGTGTCTCAGTTTGGTATTGCCAAGGAACCTTCAATGTCTCTAGCTAACGCTGTGGTCTCATCCTGATCTTCTTGAAAACCCCCAACTATGTTCTTCTTTCTCAAGTGGTCCCCAGCTCCCATCTAGAGGTAGGCATAAGTATATACGATTAACTATATAGGCCTGCAGCCGATATAGTAGCCCTGTGGCTTCAGATCCCATCAGATCTCCGAAGCTAAGCAGGGTGGGGCCTGGTTACTACTTGGATGGGAGACCGCCTGGGAACACTGGGTGCTGTAGGCTTGGGAGAAATACCTGGTGACCCACTCCCAAAAAAACAATCAGCCATTAAAAACCCTATGAACAGCAGAGGAGCAATGACAATAGTGCCAAGCATGGCACAGTGTTGGAGAGTGTTTCGTTCTATTGTGCGTGGGGCTGCTATGAGTCAGACCTGACTCCACAGCACCTAATAACAAGATTTATCACACAGAGGACATTGTAACATTACTTTCATCCCTCTTTTACCAACAGATATTTCCGTAGCTTAATGTTTACTAGCTATAAACAATGTGAAATATATTTGTGCATCTTCCCATTTTATTGTTGATAAATTCCTTTATATCTCCAACGTTTATGTGCACGTATGCCACTACTTTAGCTTTGATACTCAATTCATCTTTATTTGTGCAGTATTCTGAGCATCCATATTTTATGTAACCAATAAAGCAAAGGCTTATTAATTTAACAAATGAGATTTCCATAGACATTTAAACATTGATTTTGCACCTAATCAAAGTCTTCTAATGATTTCATTAAAACTTCAGCCTACTATATCGGATTTTCTTAAATGCTTTAAACACTATGCAAACCTGGAGCAACAAGTACACATTATGTTGCAATTGTTGAAAGTTGGATTGGTTCACCTCATAAATCAGGTCAGAAGAGCTAATCTTAAATTACACGGCGTTTCTGTGTTCACATTCTCTCTTATTTACTTGTAAAGTGGCCTTCCTTGTATTACACAAATGTCCATTACTTCGGTAATCTCACACATCCTAAAGGCAAAGGAAAGAATATTCCAGACCACTATTGAAGCCTCTCATACTTCTGCCAGCTGATCCCTGGTGTGTAACATGACAACTTCCACACCTTCCAGGGTGATTTTACTTGAGTTTGTAATGCAACAAGACAGGCTCCATTTTCATAGCTAACTTTTTTCTTTACATAAATAATCGTCCCTATTACTATCTTTGATAATTTACCAATGGTGTTTCTTGGTAACATCAGCTTTCATCCCAAACTGCCACTTGCTCTGGACACCTGGTGTTAACACAACTCATTCTTATCCCACTTGGGGCTGGGGCTGCGTTTGCCCTAATTCTACAGACTGAATGCAGGCAGTCTTCTCTGCCATTGCTTATCTTGAGGGAGAGCTGTTCATATCCCATTACATCTGAGAGCTTCAGTCCGTGTGGCCCCTGAACATTTCTGCTGTTATTGCCCATTCACCATTTCATCCTGAGTGTTGATTCACCTGCCATTACTCATATGAAATGTTTTTCTATTTGTTAGTTGGTTTTGCGGGCTTAGGACTGAACCTGAGCCCTGCATACGCTGGACAAGCACTCTACTACTGAGCTGCACCCTCAGCCCCCATTTTTATTTTTTATTTTGAGCCAAGGTCTTACTAAAATTACACGGGCTGCCTCCGGCCTCAAACTCAAGATCCTCCTGCCTCAGTTTCTTGAGTGGTTGGGATTACAGGTGTGTGCTTTGATGCTCAGCCTTATGATGGTATTTGTTTATTTTATTCTTTTTAGTGTGCAATTAAATGAGTTTCATTATGAGATTTCCATGTCTGTCAGCTTGTTGTGCTATGTGTCAGCTTGTTGTGTTATGTGTTGCTGTGATGCTGAATGCAATATGGCTGCTTTCTCAGATACCAGCAGGGCCAGCCATGGTGGACAGGTTTCAGTTGAAGTTCCAGACTAAGACAGACTAGGGAGAAGAACCCAGCAGCCCACTCACCAAACAATTCCCTGTTGAAAGTGAAGCAAAGCACTGTCCAATATAGGGCTAGAAAATGAGCCCCTCTGGCTGGAAGGCATTCAAGAAACAACTAGGGGAGAGTTGCCTCCTCAAAGCAGAGTGGACCTTAATGACGGGAATGGACTGAAGCCCCTGAGACCTTCATTTGCTCGTGTGGCATGAGTCAAAATGAGAAGAAACATAGTGGCTGCAACAGTGGGCTCAAACCAAAAAAAAGATTGTGTGCATGCCACAGTGTTGGGCCGTGTATTGTCCTACTGTACTTGGGGTCGGTATGAATGGGACCTGACTCAATGGCACCTAACCACAACAACGACATATCATTGTACATTGTGCACGTCCACCCTTTCATTACTCTCTCATGGCCCCTCTCCCCGCTTCCCTAGTCCCCTTCCTCCCCACTGATGGTCCCTTTCCTCATTGCATGCCTTGTACATAAATATACATATTTAAATCTATATTATGTCCATGAGGAAAAACAGTGCTGTTTCTCTTTCTTTTATCCCCATTACCCTTTCTTACCACTCCCTTTCTCTTCTCCTCTTTCCCGCTCT
Source organism: Pedetes capensis (assembly GCA_007922755.1). Lineage (NCBI taxonomy): Eukaryota > Metazoa > Chordata > Mammalia > Rodentia > Pedetidae > Pedetes > Pedetes capensis. The sequence continues at coordinate 15,172 of VMDO01023124.1, forward strand.
CCCCCTAAATAGTGTCATTTGTACTCTCTTCACACATATATTGAAATATTTTATATAGTATATATATTGTTTTATATTATATATATATACATACACACACACACACACACACACAGCGTCCACATATAAAAGAAAACATGATATTTGTCTTGCTGGGTCTGGCAGATTTCACTTTAAATGATGGTTGGTCTCTAGTTCCATCCATTTTCCTGCAAATAACATCATTTCGTCTTGACTCCTAGTGTGTGGTCCCTTTAGCTATCCCATGCTTATGGTGGTGCTTCACATATATGGCACCAAGCAGGGCTCCTATAGTGTTCATGCCGAATTACTGTCACTCTTGTGCCTGTGAGTTTGTCCAAATTTTTAGTGGTGTTAAAACATAAAATCACAAAGTCGCTTTCGATAGCCATCTGCCTTGCTCAGGAAATAGTATCTGAACACCCTCACAGACTATCACCAGCTGTGAGCTCAGAACCAGATTGGTCCCTTGGAAATAAAAACAGGTGTTTTACATACCATAAATATAGTTAGACAGATGGAATGTTTAGAATAAAGAAAAAAATTCCAAAATACGTTCCCATTATCTTGTTCCTCCTGAATAATCTTCCACTATCGGTAGAAGGTTATTTATGAGGGAACAGGCAAGAGGAAGTGAAAAAAGCAAACTTATTAGCGGTGCACGACAAACTGTTGAAAATCAATGAACAAAGCAGAATATGAAGCAGAGCGCAGGCAGAAGATTCCATGACTTGGCCTAGGTGCTAACATTCTGTGTCACCGTTGGGTCTTGTACCTGCTGACGTTTTTGATTAGGATGGCATCGGTATGAATGGCATACCTGCCGTCCTCTAAGGAATGCTGTTGTTTAAAGCTATGTTGGCATTCCATAATTTTTTTTTGATAAGGAACCTCATCGCTGCTCTATTCCTGACATTAGATAATCTGCAACAGTACTCATAGATATATCCTGCTGTTGGAGTTTTATACAGGGGAAAGTCGTTTATTTTTTACCGTGGCTTTCCACACGCATTGCATTTCCAAATGCTTTGAGATGAAGGATTTTCTCCTCAGGGTTATTTTAGGAAGAAGAAACTTCTGATCCAGACAGCATCTGACATGTGAATTTCAGGAAGGTTTGCTTCCTCAGATCAAATCAGTCTAGTCACATGTTGAGGTTATCAAATGAGCAGTGGTCAAATGTCCAGATACCTTCTACTGCATGTATTCTGAGTATTTTTAGAAACTTTACATCCGGTAGCAAATCTTATTTTTTAAAAATGTGTATATGTTTTAATGCCAAATGCTAAGGCACATTGTATAAAAGCAAATGTATGTGAAAAAATCCTAAAGAATCAACATCTTTAAGTCACTCCTGCCTATTTATATATTAGGGGTATTCATTGTTTTCTGTTTGGAACATATAGTTGTTCCTTTGTATACTGGGTGTGGGAGGGTGGCTCCAGGACTCTCTGTGGATACCAAAATCTACAGTTACTCGTGTCACTTTTATAGAACAGCATAGAATTTGCAGGAAACCTAGGCGCATCCCCCAATATACTTTAAATCACCCCTAGATTATTTATAATGCCTAGTACTGTGTTAGCAGTTGTCATAATGTTTAGGGAAAAGTGACAAGAATAAAAGTTTGTACATGTACAGAAGAGAGAGTTTTTTTCCCCTAAATATTATCAATCCACCGCTGGTTAAATCTGTGCATGTGGAACCCAAAGACATGGGGGCTCCTTGTGTTTACTGTTTGCAGTGTAGATATACAAATACAAAAAAAAATTTTTTAAATACATAAACAGACTTGCCTCAGACTTTATGAATGGTGTATATTCTTCTGCAACTTTCTTGGGTGTGTTTTTCTTTCCCACTCAGTGCCAGATTAGAGAAACCATCGTTTCTGACATTTTTTTAGTTGCCCTTGTCGGAAAGCATTAAAATCTACGTGGTCATGTCCTCCTTGTGCTTGTTGTTGTTGTTGTTAGGTGCCGTCGAGTCGGTATCCGACTCATAGCGACCCTCTATACAACAGGGGAAACATTATTGTCAGTGCCTCTCTGCCGTGCATAGGATTTTCAATAGCAGATTGATTTTTGGGAGGGGGTTGCGAGGTCCTTCTCCCAAGCCTACAGCTTCTGGTGTTCCTGGGCAGTCTCCCATCCAGGTACTAACCAGGCCCGGCCCTGCTTAGCTTCCGAGATCTGACAGGATCAGATGCCACAGGGCTACAGCTGCAGGCTCCTTGTGCTTACTGAGATTCTTTTTGACCCTTGTGCATCTGTTTTCGTTCATGGCAAGCACCAGCCCTCCGGCATGATAAACCTCTGCAGATAGTGTTGCTAGTGCATAGGGAAGGGGCAGGTGCAGTGCGGAAGGCACCCAGCAAAGGTGCCCCTCCATAGAAGTCATACCAAGATTCACTTTTTCAGTCGTTTTGGAAAACATATTCTTCCGCTCTTTTGCTAGGCACAAGGAGATGCGGGAGTTAATATTTCCACATTGAGTTCTCTTTCCAATATTAAGATCACAATGAATAATTTTATATGACAGAGAAGTACATTTGCCAAGTTTTCCTACATTTTTGTAAAATCTGGGCATAAATGTTTGCTGAGAATGTAAGTTTCCCTGTAAAGGATTTTTATCATGGAACTGACCAATCTCAAGGTAAACTTACCTTGCATTCTGCAAAATAGAAAAGCATATGATTGAGAACGAAGGCAGTATCTGTATGCCAGGTTTACACATAAAACACACTTTATCAATATGTGTTTCAATGTTAATCAGCATATCTAATCAACCTAATGATTTGATATTTGTTTGGTGTTCTGAAATTAACTACTCAGAGAAAATTATCAACAGAATTAGAAAGCAATGCTATGTCTCAGAAGATAATAAACCAAGTTTCTCTGCTAAATCTTCAATAAAGATTAAAGTGCAGATAGAGTATAAAGTGGAGGAAATGCAGGCAAGAAGCGCTCTTATAGCATTTTAAAAATAAGTTAATCTTCCCTTCATTTATTTAGTCAGTATGCATTCATTAAATGCCAACACAGTAGTGCATATCCAGAGCAGCAATGACCAAATGGAATATTTTTAGGTACAAAATTTAAGATCAGGGGGGAAGACACAGCTAGAGAGAATAAGGTGACAAGTAGATACATATATGAAATCTCAGGTAATCACAAACCATTTTTTCATTAAAATAAATCAGCTTGATTCCTTCAGAGCATGCTAATGATATTAAACTTGAAATTAAGAGAAATTCTACAATCGAATGCCATTGTGACCTCTGTCTCTCTGGATCCACCTAAAGGTCTTCCTTCCCTGTGGCTTTCATTAACAGTTGCAAGTTAGCATCCAGTGGTGAATTACGCTCATTCTGAAGGACACCTTTTTCTTTTTCTCTTTGTCTCTCTGAGTTTGTCTTGCGATTGTTAAACATTGTGTGAGTGTTCCCACTATTTTCCCAGAAGCACAGAGTTCTGTGGATGCTTAAAGTGGACAAATAACCGAGAACAAACTTTATTTAACCTCCTCAGCTTGCGGTCCCAGATTGTGTTAGACTTGTAGCTTTGCTAATTTTGTACCAAACGTACATGTTCTCAGTCCCTCTCATTTGGACCTGTGCTCCTTCCCTCTTAATAGACATAGGAAGGCAGCTCTGAAACCTCGATTTTCTTTACTTCTTCCAAGGTGTACTGTGAAAGGCCAGTTTTACTCGAGTTTTCTTTTTTTTTCCCCTTTTCCTTTTACCCCTTACCCACCATATCATACATCTCAGGACCTGTTGGGCTGTACCTTTTTCTAACTAATTCTGGTAAGAGTACTACCAAACTACAGTAAAATTCCTCTCATTGCTAAAATTACAGTTTATAAAATGGGAAGCAGGGAGCAGGGAATGTAGCTCTGTGGAAAAGTGTGAGCTTAGCATACATGAGGCCCTGGGTTAGATATGCACCACTACTACCAAAAAAAAAAAAAGATCCATAAAGGCAGATAACTTAATGTGTGATATGATGCACTCTACCAGGTATGGTTGGGTGAGAATCAAGATGCTACTTACATTGTGCCTGTGGCCGTACCACTGCAGCATCCAACCCCATCAGATCTCAGAAGCTAAGCAGGGTCAGGCCTGGTTAGTCCTTGAATAGGAGACCGCCTGGGAACACCAGGTGCTGTAGGCTTGGGAGATGGACATGGTAACCAATTCCCAAAAAACAATCAGCCGTTGAAAACCCTATGAATAGCAGAGAAGCCCAGACAATTGTGTTTCACCTGCTGTACATAGGGTTGCTGTGAGTCGGACACCGACCTAACGGCACCTAACAACAACATAAATAGCGATACACTGGTAAGCTACATTCAAAACAAACTAAAGATAGTAAGCTACATTCAAAACAAACCTGAAATGCAAGGTGACATATAGAAGAATAATGGACAATAAAAGACACTTGAACAAGGAGAGAGGTGAGCCTTCCAGTGTGGGAGGCAAGAAAGGTGCTTTGTGGAATAACATGGCTTGTGCAGTAGAGGAGGGCACCCCAGGCTGAAGAGAGAGGAAGGACACAGGTGGTTGGAAGCGTGGGACATGGACACGTAGAACTCACTCACTTGAGTCGTGCTGGATGCACAGTTGGTGAACATGAAAAGATAAGCCAAGAGCAGCATGTCCCAGAAACACGCTTGTGCTGGTCTGCCCAAGGAATGTGTGATTTGGCAATTGAAAGACATCCACAGTTTCTGAGTGGAAGAAAGGTTTCAGAACTGTGTTTCAGGAAGATAAATCGGAAATCGGCGAATGGGAACAAGAAGGGATTTAGGGAACCAGTTTGAGAGATGATTATCACTCTGTTAAAGGATTAGGAAGCTGTGAATTCAAGTAATGGTAGAGCGAAGAGAAGTCATCGAATTTCTTTTTCCAGTAATGCTGGTTGGATCTTTCAAATCAATACTCCCCTCTGGCTAAAATAAATAGCAACAATAAAAAGTTGCTAAAATATCTTTTCCAAGATGTGTTTGGAAAAGTCAAGAATGTCAAAGACTGGAGAATTCCCAGAGCAGTACGCGTGTAGGAAAAGCCTAACCCAAGGGAAGTTAGGTAAGTATTGGAATCTCCAGGCTGCTTTACCTCAGAAAGAATTGGCTGCCATCACAAGGGTGCGCTGGGGTTTGGGCAGATCCCTTTGCTGTACAACAGAGACAGATGTGCCTTTGCAAGAACTCCCCAAAGTCCTTAATGGAGCTCTCACAGTAGACACTCTCCGCTTTAAGCAGGGGCATCACACGAATGTTCTGGCAAACCAGAACTGAACTAGCTCTGTTCCACCGTCATCCCCTACCCCATTACTCTAGTCAGGCTGTTTTGGCTCTGACCCGAAGAGAAAGGGGAGAAAGTGATTAACACCAACAACCACAAATGCTTAAAAGCTGTGCTCGAGACAAGATCGATCTGATTTTGTACATATTAAATGTGGGAATTACAGATACCCCACTGAAAACCACTCAGTGGGAGACTCTGGAGGATTACTATTTGGGATGTGTTGTCAGGGAGGTAATGATGAAAAGTTAGGGAGTGGATGCGATTTCCCAAGGAGTGGTACAGGGTGTTCAGAAGGAATGTGACAGACCTCAAGATGTGATGGTGGGTGCAGAGATGGACTGGAAGGAGCCTGAGTGTCTCAGGTTTTTGCAGGAATAACCAGAACCCAAAGAATCAAGTGCCAGGGACGGATTAAGAAAGAATTCTGTCTCAAAAAAAAAAAAAAAGAAATATTGCTTATTTTCCCATACATGCAGAAGCTACACATGAAGATTACTATTATTTTTTTACTTCTGTTACTTTTTGTACACCTGTGTGGATCACAGCAAACTATGGATAACATTGTGAAGAAAGGGAATACCAGAACACTTAATTGTACACATGAGGAATCTGTACGTGGCCCAGGAGGCAGTCATTCAAACAGAACAAGGAAACACTGTCTGGTTTAAGGTCAAGAAAGATGTGTGTCAGGACTGTATCCTTTCACTGTATCTCTTCAATCTCTATGCTGAGCAAATAATCCGAGAGGCTGGATCCAATGAAGTGATCAGGACTGGAGGAGGACTCATTAACAACCTGAGTTATTCAGATGACACAACTTTCCTGGCTGAAACTGAAGAGGATTTGAAACACTGATTGATGAAGATCAGGGAATGCAGCCTTCAGTATGGATTGGGCCTCAACATCAAGAAAACAAAAATCCTTACAACTGGGTCAGTATGCAACTTCATGATAAATGCAGAATAGATTGAGATTACCCAAGATTTTGCTTTACTTGATTCTACAGTCAACACCCATGGAAGCAGCAGTGAAGAAATCAAAAGACACATTGCTTTGGGAAAAGCTATTGCAAGAGACCTCTTCAAAGTGTTGAAAACTAAAGATGTCACATTGAAGACAAAGGTGCACCTGACTGATGCCATGGTATTTTCAGTCCTATTGTATTGTTATGAAACCTAGACGTTGAATAAGGGAGATGGAAGAAGAATTGATGCTTTTGAATTATGGTGCTGGAGATGAATATTGCATATACCATGGACTGCCAAAACAATCAACAGGTCCATACTAGAAGAAGTACAAACAGAGTACTCCTTGGAAGCAAGGATGGCCAGACTGCATCTTGGACACGTTGTCAGGAGGACAACCCCTGGAGAAGGACATCATCTTTGGGAGAGTGGCAGGTCAACAAAAATAAGGAAGACCCTCAACTTGATGGATTGGCACAGTGGCTGCAAAAATGGGCTTTAACATAAAAAATGTCCTGTGCCTGGCACAGTGTTGTGGAGTGTTTCGTTATGCTGTACATAAGGTCACTATAAGTCAGACCTGATTTGACAGCACCTAAAAACAACAATTGCTGCTGCTGCTGCTGCTTCTCCTTCTCCTTCTTCTCCCTCTTCTCCTCCTCCTCCTCCTCCTCCTCCTCCTCCTCCTCCTCCTCCTTCTTCTTCTTCTTCTTATTATTGCTTGGTGAAAATTTTTTGTAAAAGAACTCTTTTAGAAGGGACTTCTGTTCACATTTTAGACTTGTATAGTGAGTGTGAGTTCTGTAGTCTCAGGTTTCTTTTTACAATATTAATATAGTCTGCCTTTTGTAATAAGAATTACCCTTTTTTAATTATTTGTTTGTTTTCCTTGCTATCTCCGTGTTGACCACACTGATTGGTATATAAAGGTTGTGTAATTCATCTTTTTAACTTATATTAAATTTATAATATTTACAAAAAAAAAGAAAGGAAAGAAGGGAGGAAGGGAGGGAGAGAGAAAGAAAAAAAGAAGGAAAGGAAATAAGGGAGGGAGGGAGAGAGAGAGAAAGAGAGAGAGAAAGAGAAAAAAAAAGCATTGTCAGCAGAAACCATTGAGGGACAGTGGGAAGCAGAAGGTGGCAGGCAGCTGCCAAATGGGAAGGGTCTGTCAGGGAAGTGTTTGCAGCTGAAGCTCAGGAACACAGCCAGGGGTCATGACATCCAATGAGATCAATGGGATCAACAGTGTCCACTGTGCAATAAGGGAGGTGGCAGGAGAATGGCAGAGGCTTGTGCAGTCCTGCAGCAGAAGGAATAGAGTGGCCAGATCCTCAGGGGCAAGGAAGTGAGAACAATGTGTCAAGCAAAAATCCATCCCTGACCTCAGAGAGAGCAGGTGCAGGAAAGCCCAGGGAAAAGAAAGTGAGTTTCAAGTGGAAAAAAAGAGTATGAATTAGGTATGGTAAGAAAATACTCTCATTTGGGCTGTGCAATGGTTTGAATATGGTTTGTCCCCTCTGAAACTCAAGCTGGAGGTGGGAGGGACCCTTGGAGGTGTGGGGGTCAAATGAAGTCTTCAGAGTGGAGTCTTCATGATTGAATCCTGGTGGCTTTACATGAAGAGAGACCTGGGTGCCCATGGTGCACACCTGTGATCCTGTGACTTAGGAGGCTGAGTCAGGAGGATTTGCAGGTTCGAGATCCGATGCAGCCTCTGCAGTTTGGCAAGACCCTGTCTCAAAATAAAATCTAAAAATGGGGCTGGGGTTGCAGCTCAGTGGTAGAGCACTTGGCTAGCATGTGTGAGGCCCTGGGTTCTATCACCCCAGTACTGGAAAAACAAAAAGAAAAAAAGAGAAGAAGAAAGAGGAAAATTAGAGACACACAGACTCTACCTGTTTCCACGTGATACCCTGTGCCATCTCTAGCTCCTGCAGGAGAAATCCATCGTCAGATATGGCCCCTTGACATTGGACCAGAACCATGAGCCAACATAAGCCCCCTTCATAACTCAGCCAGCCTGTGGAGTTGTGTTTTTAGCAACAGAAAAAAAAATGGACTAAGGCTGGCTTTTTGCATGAAATATGTTGGAATGGAGCTTTGTCTTCAGTGGTATATTTTGGGAAGAATTGTTCTCCACAGTAGGGCCTGGATATGTTCATCAAAGAACACTGGCAGTAATTTGCATGTGTACCAAGCTTCCTAAACATAGCATGTTCAGACTGAGGGTAATTGCCATTAAATGCTGTGCTGCAAGAGCCATAACTTAGATTTTGTCTGTGACAGGAAGTCGAAGTTTGATTGCCCCGAGGAGATGAAGCATGCTCTGTACTAACGAGTCTGTCTGAAAGTTCTGAGAAGGGCACTTCATGCTCAGAACATTACAGAATCTACAAAAGAATTACAGGAAATGGCTATATACACATTTTGTGTTTTCAATTGTGTAAACTATACTTCTAATTGAAGTTGTTGTTAGGTGTCATCAAGGTGTGTCCTATTCATAGCAACTCTACACACAACAGACAAAACACTACCTGACACTGTGTCATAACAGGCACAATTGTCAGTGCTTTGATATTCATAAGGTTTCAATCGCTGGTTGGTTTTCTGGGAGTGGGCTGCCATGTCCTTCTCCCAAGCCTACAGTGCCTGGTGTTCCCAGGTGGTCTAGATACCTTAGGAGACTGGGAATCTATCACAAGACTCAGATCTGCCACCTCTGGATGCTGGTTTAGGCTCGGGACTCCTTGCAGCTGGAGTATCTACCCCATTCTCTGGTTTTCAGTGATGAGAACCTTCTCTGAACTTGCTATTATAGGCATTCCTTGCTTTCTATCACTTTATCTCTAATTGTTTGAGGTTTCCATCTCTGCCAGCCCCTTCATCCAAACTTTCTTGAATAACACATTTCAAATATTGTTGGGATTTTACTTCCAGCTGTGAGTCATGGCCACGCCCACCTTCAAACTGAGTTTGTCCTTTTTAAATCTGTAAGCTCACCTGCCATTAATTTCTTCACACACATGTGAATCCATCACTTTGATACCCAGAACGTCCCTCTGAAAACCATTACTGCCCAATAGCCACTGTAACTACGTGGATTGCCTTTTTCTTTTACAATTAACAAGGCATCTTGTCATTCTGTGCAATTTCCCCAGCTTACAAATTACAAAACAATCACAATTTTAAAATGCTTTTTACTTATTTATTCACAATCTTGCCTACAGTACCCATTAGTTGAGTTCCTAACCCAATCAGGAGAGAGGAGTCCAGGCAAGAGTGAGCAATTGATGTTATTTGTAAAATTCACTTATCCCAACTCAATAAAATTCCATTTAATACACAGCTGGAGAAAAATTCACAGAGATTTAAATGCAGTATTCATCTAATCACATCTTTTTTAATCCACTTACATGTAGCATGAGCAGATCTATTTTGATTATATTTCTATTTGCTTATTTAAGAAGTATTCATTAAGTTTGCTACAGTCTGAGCATGGTAAATTAGATGGAAAAGCTTCCTGTGGAGCTTATGTATTCTGGGAGGTGAGGGTAGGAAGATTTCAGATGATGAAAAAAACATAAGTAAAGGGGGGACTCTTCCTAACTGTATTACAGGAGTCTCCCCTTTTCTGATATTTCATTTTCTGCAGTTTTAGTTTTCAGTTACCTAAGATCAGTAAGAAGGATGAGTACAGTATAGTATAATAAAATATTTGGGAAGAGGAGAGTGAGGGAGAGGGAGAGAGACCACATTCACATAGCTTTTATTACAGTATATACTTATAATTGGGCTGGGCTTTAGCGCAGTTGGTAGAGTGATGCTCTGCACTCCCTGAGGCCCTGGGTTTGATCCCCAGCACCACAAATATAGGAAAAGGACCTAGAAGCCCACTACCAAAATAATCCTGAAACAATCAGCCATCAAAAACTCTAAGAATAGCATAAAAGCACTGACATAGTGTTGGGCATGTGTGGGGTGCATATCAGGTCTGGCCCAGATGTTCAGACGGGCAGCATGGCCACACACACAGGTAACACAATTCATTCAGGACCCTCGGGTGAGGGGCGCAGACTCCTGCAGCCCTTGGGAATGCCAAGAGAGGGGAGAAAGGAAGAAGCCTTGGGCGTTTTTGCCTTGTGAGGACAAACACAGCTCTTTGTTGCCTCTCAGCCCTGATAAGGGCAGAGAGGAACCCAAACAAGTGCACAGTATTACAAGTGTTAGCAGCCTAAGTGCTGCAGCTGTCTTGCTGCCTCAGGGGCAGCGGTGGCTCTTCTGCCTCTGGCGCTGCCACCAGAGACTGTCCTCAGCTTTGGCCTCTTGGTGCTGGGTCCGAGAGGCTTTCCTCAGCTTGCATGTAGTCCATCTTTCCTTGAGAGTGCCATGTGGTTGTTCTGGTCTTGGTGGTCACGAGGAGAGATTCTTCTGTGTTGCTGGTCGAATCCAGAGAGAGAGAGAGTTCTTTCTTCGTAAGTGGTCAGACAGAGAGAGAGTACTGTCTTGATTGATGGTCCAGGCAAGAGAGTGAGCTGCTGCAGTGTACCTTTTTGTAGATGGCTCCAACCAATCAGCTTTGAGTCCTTTGTTTTCCAATTGTCCAATCACGTTCAGAGGATTTATGAAGGGTTTTGTACAAAAGTCCAATCAAGTTACTTTCATTTTCCCTAGATTTCTAATTTACAAATGAGATCCTCAAAAGCCGTTTTTCCAGTTTGGGTTTTTTTGCCAATTTCCTCCCAGTTTCTCCTTACCGGCATGGCATGGTGTCAGGAGTGTTTCACTGTTATACATAGGGTTGCTATGAGTCAGAATCAACTCAACAGCACCTAACAACAACAACAACATAGTTATAATTGTTCTATTTTATTATTGCTATTAGTCTCTTACTATGGCTAATTCATAAATTAAACTTTATCATAGATATTCATGTATAGTAAAAAACATACTGTCACTTGTGTTCAGTACTATGTATAGGTTCAGGCATGCACTGGGGATGGATATCCTGAGGATAAAGAAGTACTACTGGATGAGGAAAAAAAAATACTCCCTAACAGTGGCTCTCAACTGGAGCAATATCATCCCCTAGGAGACATTTGATAATGCCTAGACTCTATGGTTCTTATTCCTGGAGGGGGGGCAACAATTGGCTTCTGGTGGGTGGAGAACAAGGGTAACTATAGTGCACAGGGCAGCCCCCACCACCAAGAACAATCCAGAGACAAACGTCAGTAGAGCTGACATGGAGATGCCACACCTTCAAGCTAGAATTGTAAGTCAGGCATGGGGGCTCATGTCTGTAATCCTGGCACTCGGGAGGGTGAGTCAGGATAATAGTAAATTCAGGGATAGTTGGACTACACAACAACTGGTAGATTATATGCGTATTACAATTCTAGTTATTACAAATCTCTAGAGTGCAGAGCATCACTCTACCACTCCTGTCAAATAGCAATTGTAATATATTGGAATTGTAATACGTATATAATCTCTTTACATGTATTACCTGCCAGAAACACACATACACACTACACATTGTCAGTGCTTTGGAATTTACACTGATCAGTTCGAATTTACCAAAAGTTATTGGTGGGATCCATTGAAAAGAACTGCTCTTAGTTTATATGATTTTCTAGGTTCCTATATATAAATAATATTTATAAGTTTAACTTAAAAGCTTCCAGGAAACGACATTTTAAATTTTATAATTTAATAAATTCAATTCTAAATTCAACTCCAATAATGCTTTTAAGATTGAAAGCTGTGTTTTTTCCTCAAAAGTATGGAGTATATATATAAGAGTTTTTCTTTCCCTAAGCATCCATCCTAGTTTGCTTTCATGAAATGCCTTAGCTAAAAGGATTGTGACTTTTGAAACTTCACAATGGTGACCACCACCAACATTTGGTGGAAATGGACAAATTATAAGCTGCTGTTTTATAGAAATGGTCTTCTGAATCTGTCTTAGTGATTCCTGAACGTTCAAAAGGTCCTGGGAGGTTGCAGGGTCTCTGTTGTGCTACAGTCTATAATCCTGAATAATGCTTATCCCGTTACACTTGCCTCTGGAAACTCAGCTGAAACCTGTCCACCATGGATGTCCCTGCTAGTATCTGAAATACCAGTGGCATAGCTTTCAGTATCACAGCTACATGCAAGTCCCCACCGTAGGGCAAGCTGACAGATGTGGGGGAAGGACCTCGCAGCCCACTCCCAGAACAATTAGCCCTTGAAAACGGTATGAATAGCAGAGAAGCACTGTCAAATGTAGTGCTGAAGAATGAGCCTCCCAGACTGGAAGGCATTCAAGAAACGACTGGAGGGGAATTGCCTCCTCAAAGTCGAGTCAACTGTAATGAGGAGAATGGAGTAGAGCCCCTGGGACCTCCTTTTGCTGATGTGGCATGACTCAAAATGAGAAGAAACACAGTGGCTGCAACATTGGGCTCAAATATAAAAACAGATGATGTGCATGGCACAGCGTTGGGTCATGTTTCATTCTGCTGAACATAGCGTCGCTCTGAGTCGGACCCTACTCAATGATAGCTGACAACAACGACATTCCACTTGCCATCTCCTCTGTGTAGTCAAATGAGCAAATTATCAGAGCAGATGTACCAAGAGAAGTGTCGCTCCCTTGAGGAGACTGCCAAGCGTAAGTTGCAGATTCCTTACTCTCTGCAATATGGGATTAAACACAGCGCATCTTGAGGTTGCAGACTGCTAAGGGATTCTACGAGATGGCCAGCGAAGGTGTGAAATGTACCTAGCACTCCTGGCAATATTCTATCATTGGAGAAGCTTCTTAAAGGCTCCCCTCATCCTACTTCCTCCCTCATTCTCTTTTTCCATTAGTTGTCACCCTCTCCACACATCTGCATTTAGGTCATTTCTGCCTTCCTAAACAGCCGCCTCTCTCTATATATTTTAATGGACAAGAAGGGTCTGCAACTAGTGCTGTGCCTCAAAAAAGCAACTAGTTACAGTGCTGTATATTCATAACTTTAAAATATTCCGCTCTGTCCTTTTTATATCTTTAATTACATTTAAGCATTTCAGGAACCCATTATGTATCGTAATCAAACATCATCTCTCCTTAAGTGTGGATTCCTTTTACATCTACATTTCTAAAACGACTGCGCTATTTTTATCCCTTTAACACGTTCCTCTCCAGTTACCATGGATGAAGAGAGATGTTTCAATGGTCTGTCTGCAGATTACTGCCAATGGATCAGGGATGCGAGCTGCCTGGTTAACCGTATCTGTTCTCCTGTGGAAGATGAGAGAGAGAGGGTACGGACAACTGTCCAGACTTTATACAAACAAGCAGATTGTAATCCTCTCTCAGCCACACAAGTCAACCTCCTGAACCTACATGTTTCCATTAGGCAAATGAATATAAGAAAACACGATGAGATTTGCATGTACACAGAATTGTATTGGGTCCAAGAAATGTGTCTCTTTTAATGGAAAAATCACATAAGCAGGATTTTCTTCAAAGCAGGCACACCAGCCAGAACAGACCTGCATTCCATAGTCCTGAAATGCACATCTGAGCTTTGGGGACTTTTCAGTGGAAAATGCCATCTAGACATTTAGTTACCAAAACACCTATCCATTTTCCCTCTATGGCAGAAATTGATTCGCTATATAGATCTGACTCTTGGAGTTGCTTTGACATCGAACCCTAAGAGAATAGTTAAAATGCGAATATGTTTTATAATAGGTTTTTCTGAAGTTGCAAAAGTCTGAAGGCTTTGTTTCTTTAAATGTGTGTGTGTGTGTGTGTGTATGTATGTATATATACACTTACAACAGGATGTATACATATGTGTGTTTACAAGAGGCATGAGGGATTATCATAGACAGAAAGCATATTTATATTCTTATAAAACCAGGAAACATCTTCAGATGTTATTTCATTGGAGAAGTGGGGCCACCTGCAAACTAATCAAAGTCACCTGGTGTGGCTGGGCATGGTGGTGCATGCTTGTAATCCCAGCACTCGGAAGGCTGAGGCAGGAAGAGGAGAATTTCAGGCCAGCTTAGGGTACATAAGGAACCCAGGCCAGCCTGGGATGCACAGTAAGACCCTGGCCCACACAGAAACCAAAAACAACAACAAGAGAAACACTGTTCACTTGGCATCAATATAAGGAGCATCTTGAGAAATACCAGTGAGGATCAGCTTTGCTTGGGTGGAAAGTTCCTTTAAAAACTCAGGGAAACTAAAAGCACAATGTTCACCTCTAGATTTTTTCTTAAACTTCACAGGCGGAGATTTCATATTACCTGTTAATTTCCTTCCACTTATTGTAGGTATTAGCAATAAGTAGGAGACAAATGTCGCTGCAGCTTCTTGAATTTTGCTTTTGCCCCCAGCCCTGTACAGTTGTACTGATTTGTATTATATCCTATGCCACGGGTTAAAAGAGGCGTAGAAAATGCCAGGACTTGTAGATTTTGACTAGGTCACTGCTTTGAAGCTGAACAGTGTTGCTACTCACAGCAGAATAGGATGAATTGATAGGTTTGTTGTGTTCATTTGTCAAAATTTCAAATCCTAAATAAAACTGTTCCATAATATAATGAAAACAGCATGCTGATAAGAAATAAACATAGAGATTTATAACATTTTAATAGTATAAATAGTTTGACAGGAAAGAATGTTTTAAAAACAGCAAGCCTGGTTATGTATCCATATATATATATAAATATAAATATATATATATATATATATATATATATATATATATATATATTACATATATATATATATGTTGTTGTTGTTGTTGTTAGGTGCCGTCGAGTCAGTATCCGACTCATAGCGACCCTCTGTACAACAGGGGAAACATTATTGTTAGTGCTTCTCTGTTGTTCATAGGGTTTTCAATGGCAGATTGAGTTTTGGGAGGGGGTTGCCAGGTCCTTCTCCCAAGCCTACAGCTTCTGGTGTTCCCAGGCGGTCTCCCATCCAGGTAATAACCAGGCCTGACCCCGCTTAGCTTCTGACAGGATCGGATGCCACAGGGCTATGGCTGCAGGCAATATATATATATATATATATATATATATATATATATATATATATATATATCCATCCCCCCCTGAGATGGAAGAGCTTCACAAACCTCTGCCTAAAATAATGAAATTATTGATTAAATTAGAAAATTCACCAATGCCTAAAGGAAGTCATCATCAAGGAAACTTTCTGCCAACTTCAGACGTGCTTTGTTTCATTATTACCTACTAAGAGAAAATAATGAAACAGACAGCAAAGTAATGAAGCTCTTATCCTTTGATTTCAATCTCGATGTGGCATGGATTGAAGTCAGCAATGACAATAAACAATGAGCAGAATACAAAACCACTTCCCATTCCTATAAATCCTCAAGCTTGCAAAATTACAATGTTACTTTTTTGCAGTTTTTATTATTAAAACATATTCATTGTACAGAATGGGGGAGTTCATCATGACACGGCCCTACATGTAAATTATGTGCTTGGCTCATCTTACCCTCTGTTACTTTCTCTTGTCCCTTTCTTCCCCTTCCTGCTTCTCCCTTCCTTCTTCCCCCATGGTCTTCCTTCTACTTTTATGCTGTACACACGCACCACATATAAGAGAAAATGTGATATACGTCTTTCTGAGTCTGGCTCATTTCACATATCGTGTTAAAGCTACCAGAGGAAAACATGGGGAAAATGCTTCACAATACAGGCTTAAGGCAAGGACTTTCTGAAAACGACTCCAGTAGCAAGAATTGGCAAATGGGGAAATTCAAATTTTCTTCACATCAAAAGAAATAGTGGAGCGAAGAGACAGCCCACAGGTTGGGAGAAAATCTTTACTGGCTATACATCTGTCAGGATTAATATCTCTAATATATAAAGAACTCAAGATATTAAACACCAGAAACCCAAATGATATAATCAATAAATGGACAAGTAGATTGAACAGACAGTGTTCAAAAGAAGTATAAATGGCCAACAATAGCAAGAGTTGGCAAATGGGATTGCATGAAATTCAGATTTTCTTCAAAACAAAAGAAATAACAGAATGAAGAGACAGCCCACAGGCTGGGAGAAAATCTTTACCGGCTACACATCTGTCAGGGGATTAATATCTGTAATACATAAAGAACTCAAATAAAGCACCAAAAACCCAAGTCATATAATCAATACATGGACAAGTAGACAAGTAGATTGAATAGACAGTTCTCAAAAGAAGTATAAATGGCCAAAAAATATAGGGAAAAATGTCCAACATCCTTAGCTCCCTGGGAAATGCAAAGAAATCGCTTTTTATATAATGGACTCCAAGCTCTGCACCATGAGTTCCAAGGAAGTTCCAATAAAACTGAGTTTACAAATGGGGACTTTACCCTGAATGAACCAAGTTTTGACTTGGCCACACCCATCTGTAGGGTACCATGGGGTAACAGTTTTTCAACTCATGTAACCAGTGAGTCTTTTGGTAAATATTCAAAGAAACAATTAACAGAATCAAGGAAACCGCCACAGAATGGGAAAAAATCTTCGCATTTTATACATCTGACAAAGGTCTAATTACTAGAATTTATAAAGAACTCAAAAAAAAAAAAAAAAACAAAAACCAAACAACCCAATACACAAATGGGCAAAGGAACTCAGTAGACAGTTCTCAAATGAAGAGGTCCATAAAGCCATGAAACACATGAAAAAGTGCTCAATATCCCTAGCCATTAGGGAAATGCAAATCAAAACAATGCTGAGATTTCACCTTACACCAGTAAGAATGGCCAAGATCAATAAAACAAACAACAACA
>VMDO01023125.1:0-32249 GCA_007922755.1 Pedetes capensis
TATATAATATATGTGTATACACAAACACACACACAAACACACATACATACACTATACACTCTTATTTTGTCATATTATTCCAGGTTGAAGAATACAAAATGAAAGTGATTTTGAAATTGCTGCACCAGTACTATCTGCCTGATAACTACTGGAAATAATGAGTAATTTGATAAAGATAAAATGACACAAGGCAGTTACAGACATGAGTGAAAATATAATATAAACAGACTTCAGGAGTTGTGGGAAAAATCTTAAATAGGTAACTACACACACTATGAATTTGGAAGACATGAAAGAAAGAAGAAAGGGATGAGGAAAGGAAAATAGGCAGCAATAGCAAAAATAAAAAACCTCCAGGGAGAATGAAGGAGATAAATATAGCCTAGTTACCTATAAAGAAATAAAACCTGAAGATCACAAAGAAGAAAATGATTAGAATAAGGATAGAAAGCTCAGTATAAGTGAATGCAAATGAAATGAATCTTAATATCAGTAGATTTCAAAATAGAAGTTCACTTTCAGGATTTGCATCAGGTCTCAATGAGGTTGAGACTCCCTTGTGGTAGCTAGTAGTATGGAGATGTGTTCACTAAAAATAAATGTTATATGACCATATGCTTGTACTGGATGATGGTGAGATACGAGGAAAATGACTATGGTTGCTTATTACAAACCCATCTGTTCAAAAAATGGAAAATGGTACGTATGCAGCCATAAACAATGTATAACATTTCTAAAGTCCAGATGAGCATTTAGGGAAAGGCCTGTGGCTGCCTTTGGTACAAAGAAGAAGGAATGTCATGCAATGTGGAGCAGAGACATGGAGGCCTGAAGTTGACTGGCATTTCCATACCTGTCTGAAATCTCCTCTATTCATAATGTCCCCCAGAGAACAGAAATCCACAGAGCAATGGTAGCCAGCAGTTTCTTACTTGCCTACAATTATACACATATAGAAATTAAAATAAATACTTAGAAATATTTATATTCAGTTAATCATGGAAGCAAGTAACCAGTGGAGTTCTGTTGAAACAGAATTATGAAAATTTTGTGAGTTGCATGTGTTGGAAGTCAAAAAAGGACCCAGCATAACATATTGTAAGTTTAAGTTGTTATACAATAACTAATGTTCTTGTTGTTGTTGGGTGCCATTGAGTTGGTATCTGACTCGTAATGACCCTACATACAACATGCAAAACACTATTGTCCGTGCTTCTCTGCTATTAATAGGATTTTCTGTGGTGAATTGATGTTTGGAAATGTGTTGCCAGGTCCTTCTTCCAAGCCTACAGTACCTGGTGTTCCCAGGCAGTCTCCCATCCAAGGCCTGACTAACTAGGCCTGACTCTGCTTACCTTCCAAGATCAGATACCACAGGGTTACAGCTGTAGGCCGTGATAACTAATAGGGTCAGTTTATTGTAACTTTCAATTTTTACAATCCCCTAAACTTTTCATCTTTTTCTTTTAAGTATAGTTTAATGCTATTTTCTACATAGGGAAGTAAGCACTATATTCTTTGCTTTTAACTCAAATTTTCACATAGTAGAAACAGCTTCAAATTTTAGAATGCACCAGCAGGAGTGAATCATATGATGACAGTAGAGATGAATGTGAAGAAATGAAGATCAAAGGAATTCTTGCCAATTTTACTTAAAAATAGGATCTCTCATTTTTATCATAACTGATAATATATGCTGAAACAACATTGTATTACTTGTGAGAATATAATAGCTAATGAGGCAATTAACTTTCAAAAGTTAAGTTATTATTAATATAAACAGCATAAAGAAATAAGGTCAAAACCAAAGAACTATTTGAAAGACAGATTATTATATTAAAAGTCAACAGAAGCATATGTTCAATATTTTACATATAAACATTAGTGCATTTCAAGCTTCATATAAATCACTTTGGGTTTCTAAGGCTGCAAAAACATAAATTATTGCACAACATTAGTCAAACACTGCATCAAATATGTTTTCTTTCAAAAGTTAGTGACTATTTTACAAATAAGATAATTTCTCGTGACGAACCATATCTGAATATATTCAGCTACTGAAGACCAATTAGAAAATCAAATAAAGCTAGAAAGTTATTTTTCATTATATTTTGAAAGAGACACAGATATTATTAAAATAGCATTTCTTTTACTGTTTGGATAATTTAAGTGGGATGATTTTAAGACAGGCTTTACTGTTCATTGTATTTTTAATAAACACAACAAGATGTACATATCATTACTATAACTGTATGGATTGCCTACAAATGCAGTATAGGAGTTAAATTTTGACAATAAATACATTCCTGTGACATGGTTATGATGACAGGAAAATTTTCTGGAGTAGTTATTCTAATTAAGAGGCTTCCATCAGAATGCAAAACAGCAAAGTCTTTCTTCATTGAAAAATGTGTTAAGATTATTTTGACTGAACAATGTGATTAGTGATTCAGAAAAATTATAATCTATGTAAAGACTGACAGCTTCAACTGGATATTGTTCATTACTGGATGATAAAACAGAAAATTATAAATAACTAAGATTATTGAAGGTAAATAAAGTACTATATTACTAAGAGAAGATCATGTGGTTTGTCATGTAAGAAAACAGTTTGATACCAACTGTGGAAAGGGTGTCACAAAAGCCCACATGTACTTATTTGTATGATATATTTGTTTTAGTAACACCATTGCTTATGTTAAAATGGGAGAAAAGAACTTTTAATTCACAGAAAAAGTTGAAGAGTGAAATGAAAGTGAGAAGTTGGAATCTTTGTACAGATTGTGAAATGTACAGATTGACATGTTTCAAAGATTAATGACAGTTACTAAAGAGGTATATGATGATTCTACTATTGTACACCTACTAAATTTAGCATGGAACGCCTAATAGATTTATGAAGCATTTAAAAATTTTCCCATACAATAAATAAAATCTGCTCATAGGAAATTCATGGATTCAGAATCCACTTATTTCATTAAATAATAACAGAAACTCAAATCATAACTATGCAATATAAATTATTAGAGTTACTATTGATGGGCTAAAGACTTTTTTAAAAACACATGCCATCTCTTGCTTCAGTTTGAATAAATATGAAAAATGATTATCCTAATCTTGCTGAAATTGCTTTAAAATCTCTTCTTCCTGGAAGAGGGCTTCCAGGAATAGCAGCTCAGTGAGACTGGCTTCTGTACTCTGAATACTATTAAAATCAAACCCAGAAACAATTGAGCTATGCATTATTCCCTCTGAGCAGCATTGTCATCCAGAAAACCTAGATTAGTGAACAGAACAAGAAAGAAGTGAACTCAATTGCCACACTAAGAACTTTACATGTTAATTGAGTCAGTGTCCACTTCATGTACACATTAGGATCTAATAGGAGGAAAGTGCTACTTTATTTTGAAAAGTTTTCTTTGGTTATGAGAGGGAATCAGCTGTTGCAGGATTGTAATTTCCACTGTCATTACCTATATGTATACTTCATAAACAAGGTATGTGTTTACATTTTTGATATCTTATATTTTTCATATTTATTTTTTCTGGAGAATATCTCTTTTAATCATATTTATTAAAAGGAACTTTATAGTTATTGAACAAGATCTTTCTAAAGAAGGATTTGAACAAAGAATTTTTAAATGCTTTTCTAAACTGTTGAGATTGTTAGTAGAAATCAGAAATTTGCAAAAATGAACATTTGAATGGAAATAATTTAAATTTTTAAAAAGTAAAATATGCCTGCATACATAGCCAATGTGATGAGATAAAGATTAACAAGAGCAAAAGCACTGTGTAAAAATGACATCAAGTGCAATAAGAAAATCAAGGAATATTGGTCCTCAAGTCAGCTATGTTGTTGTTGTTAGGTGCCGTCGAGTGGGTATTCTACTCATAGCAACCCTCTGTACAACAAGGGAAACACTATTGTCAGTGCTTCTCTGCTGTGCATAGGGTTTTCAATGGCAGACTGATTTTTGGGAGGGGGTTGCCAGGTCCTTCTCCCAAGCCTACAGCTTCTGGTGTTCCCAGGCGGTCTCCCATCCAGGTACTAACCAGGCCCGACCCTGCTTAGCTTCCGAGATCCGATGGGATGGGATGCCACAGGGCTATAGCTGCAGGCCTTTTAGCAATAGAGATGTCTCCAAGTCTGCTATAGAGCACAGCATATGATCAAAAGAAATATGTTATGAATATTCTTCCATGATCATTAGGACAAAAGCTGTTATTCTGGTCTCCACCTGCTTGGCTCCTTTATGGAACTACGTTTGTACCTAACTGTGGCAAAGGGCTTGGGTCATTGATCCCCTCAAGTATGAATGTCTACCAAGAGACTTTTTTTATAAGGCATAAGCTTAAAATTTGAGACAGTGCATTTATTTCAACAAAATAACAACATCATAGGTAATATCATACTCTTTGGACAAGTACCTTTTTACTAAGAGTTATGTTATAAATTCTATTGACATCACTCCCATTCTTATTATGAAAACTAATATCACCTTTTCAATTCATCCTGTTGAGAAATATATGGTTGCTACCCTGATCTTCATACTGTTCTTGTATTACATGAAAAATCCCTCTGTAGGTACTAGTTACCGCAGAAATGGTCATATGAGGGGAAAGCAAAGTGATCTTCTCAGACAGTTGAAGCCTAACCTTTACTTGCAAACTTTTCATACTCTCTTCCATTAACAAGCGTTCTGGTTAATTTACATCATATGTGAATCACAAAAAAGAATTGAAGACATCCCCTGTAGTTAAACAAAAAAACCTAACAATTTTCCAGAACATGCAGGACTAATCACACAAAATAATTACACAAAATGATAACACATTTATTATAAAGCATGTGCATTCCATTTAACAAACAGTGGCAGAAACTTCTAGGAAGAAGGAAAATAAACAGTAATTGGTCATGATAAGGGGGAAGGAAAAGACAGATACGAATTTTCACTTTCACTGTTGAAATATATTTTGAGTCAGAGTTTCAAAGTCCTAGCTCTTCTGAGTCTGTGTTGTCCCTCTTGTCAATGAATCATCTGCAGAGAAATATGTGGCCCTAACAGTCCACTGTTAGCCTGGCACATGGAGCCAATTAGGAAGCATGTTGTCTTTCATTTTGAATTCTTTGCTTTTAAACACTTCATGAAGCCAAAGAGGTCAAGAGGAGGGGTCCAGAGGAGGAATTTTTAACTCCATAAAATAGATTCATGTGAAGAGGCCATTTTAATAGTGCTCTTCTGTTTCCAAAGACCACAGCTACTATAGCAGTAAGTAAGATGGTGAAGGGATTTCTATGCTTAACCTACATGTTATATGCAAGGAAGAATATTTAAATTGGACTTGTTTAGTTTAAGGTGCCAAAACACAGCTCATGGGCAAAGATACTCTTTTTCACCTGTTTCTATCAAGTGAGTCTCACAGTCACTTTATATTAACCTTGATATTCAACAAATGATAGTCTGTGTATTCCTTTTATTGGCTTAGGCTTTTTTTTCTTTTTTGAGTATTTATTAATTCACCACCCCATTTCTCCCATCAAAAACATAAATACATTAATACCTCACCAATATCTATGTAATCATGGTCGCTTGAATAC
The DNA here is from genome assembly GCA_007922755.1 of Pedetes capensis. NCBI lineage: Eukaryota > Metazoa > Chordata > Mammalia > Rodentia > Pedetidae > Pedetes > Pedetes capensis. The sequence continues at coordinate 5,603 of VMDO01023125.1, forward strand.
ATCTCCACTTGACAGATGTGTGGCTGTCCTGAAAATTCCACTCTTTCCATGTTTCACATGATTTCCAGTATCAAGAAAGATGTATCTGGAAGGTGAAGACAATATTATTCCTTGTCTTTACTTGAAAAGCAACCTATATCCTTGTCCACAAGAGAGAACTTGGGTTCTACCTTTCTCTGAGAAAAGATTTCCCCACCAATACTCAAAACATAATCTTCAAGCTCCAATATTTTGAGAAAAACATTCAATTACATACAATAAACATGCCATCTTACAAATTAACCTCATTGCATTTATAATAATAATAATAATAATAATAATAATAATAATAATAATAATAACTTTCATAATACAGTTGTAACAGCTCTTATCTGGGAAGCAAGAGCTTTAGGTTCTAATCCTAGATCTATAACTAACTAGTTATATTGTTGCAATGCATGCTAATTATTCACCCTTCTCAATTTTTTTCCTTGGCAATTGATGAAGATATGAGGATAATGCATATAAATGATTCAAGTGAGATGTAGAACAAAAGAGGCTGTGGGCATTTTGGTAAACTATTGAGCACAAGTCAACTTAAATGTTAGTAATTTAAATAATAGTCTATTAGCTGAATAATATATTTGATTTAGCTAGGAGGAATGGAGTCTTAGGTTACAATTTATGATTTTAAGAATCTTTTTCTGCCTTTTCCATTGTGAACTCTTTTGATGTCACAAAAATATTCTGTATCAATATTTAAACCAATTTAGTTCTATGGAAACAAAAGCAAATATGTCCTATAAAAGAAAGGTAATAAAGATCAGAGAAGTTGGTGTATTTACTTTTGGATATAGAGCTTGTGCAAAACTTACATTTTACCAAACTTTATCGCATATGATATATTTATATCATATTGTGAGCAGAAAGCACCAATATGGAATTTTCCAATTAGCAGTGCACAATTTACACCATTGATGGCATACTACCATATTGTTTGCTGAACCTCCTCATCCATTGCCAAATATCTGTATTGATATTTTACTCTTTCTACTTTCTGGCTGTATATGTGGGAATCATTAAGTGTATAAGAGGCTCAAACAGCTACATTTTAGCTTCTTGTCAAATATTTACATGTCATGGGTACAGTTTTGCAAAGCAGTGGTGATTACTTGCCAAGGAATATCAAGAATCAAATGCAATTGTTAATATTTAAAGCTTCTTCTGTTTATTTCTTCAAATAAAAATGATAAATACTGTCAATTCAAAGTAAACTCCAAAGTCTGCATAACTTTCTAAGATGATAGTCCTCTAAAGTTTTTCATTGTTCAAAACAAATGACCAAATACTAGATTTTCAGCCAGCATCTATGGATTAATATTGCCATCTGTGAACAATCAAGCAACTGTCTTGTCCTCTGGCTGTTTGAAATGAATAAGAAACTTCCATTAAAGAGGTTAAAATCTAATGGATACATACAGTGAGGAAAATAAACCTAATAGAACAAATAAAATCACAATTATGGAAGAAACAAATTGTGAATTTCAGATTTTGAATAAATAGGGAAACATAAACACCTTAAATTTGAGAGAGGACAGCAATAGCACAGTATGGGGGAACCCAAGCTACTGTTTTGCAAGATGCTGTTTTGAGTTATATTCAGAAGATTTTGATTAGAAGCAGTCATTTGTCTGAGTCACTTGAAAAGTATTTACTAACATTATCATCTCTGTCAAATATTTTTTCCTTCATTCCTACTGATGTGATTAGGAAGTTAATTCTATTTAATGATGATTCCTAGTTGTAGTACTTGATCCTTGAATATGTTAATAATTCTTTGTAACTCATCACCAAGACATAAGTAGGTGTATAGAACCTGTTTATCCTTGAAATGAGTTTTCATTATCAGATATAATGACATTGCTATTAGCCCTTGATTTGCTGCCTTGTTTACCTCTCCCCTTTCCCCCTTCAATTTCTCTTCTCCCTCTCTTTTACACATCTTTCTCTGTAACATTAACTAGATATGCTTTTGTCCTGGGGAATTAAATATTTTCAAGGTTTTCATGGAATATATTAATAAGTACAATAACTTGTCATTAAATTACAATTTGTGGGACCTGGAACAGAAAATTCATAAAGATATAAACAAACTAACAATAAATAATAGATATGTAGTATTTACTGGCTTTGATGAATATTGAGAAGACAGTGTTATGTTACTATATTAGGTAGAGCCTGGGACTAAGAGTTTAAAGAGCTGAGGTCTGGTTCTTACTCTACTACCAATTAACTGAAAAAACTAAAGCAACATAGAATGTGGTTAGTGTTACAAGGGAGAAATGCCACAAGAATACATAAAGGTAAGGTTTTATACTTTCTGTTAGGATTAGGAAGAATTCAAGAAGAAAATGGCATTTAAAGTAGGTCTTGAAATTTATGGTGAATTTTTATAATCAGAAAAAATAATCTAGAAGAAAGGAAAATAGGTATTTCAAACCAAGTCCACAATATCAGCAAAGAATATATGTTGTTGTTAGGTGCCATCAATTTGGTGTCTGACTCATAGTGACCCTATATACAACAGGCGAAATAGCATAAAGAAAATGTAAGATATTATTAAACAACATAGAATGACATAAGTCAAAAAAGGCATAGAACACTTAGAAATTTTGGTATTTACTGTTGGTAAATTCCAGTGGCCTAGCAATTGATGTTATATTTCCTTGGAAATTTAAAAGTCAGTGAGATGAATATAAGGCTTCAAATATGAAATTAAATATATTTTCTGCAGAGATTTCAGTATATTTTATTGCTTATATTCTTAAAGTTGTTGCGTTATACAATGAATAGTATTTCTTCATGAGTATATATAATTTGCATAAAATAATAGGTTTCCTTATGATATTTTCACACACATGTATATAATTTACTTTAATTGTATTCAACCCAGTACCCTCTTATGCCTCATTCCCCAACCCCCCTCTAATTTCACATCTTTTTTTCTAGATTACATATGTAATAGAAAACTTGATACTTATCTTTCTGAGGCTAGTCTATTTTGTTTAGTATGATGATGTCCAATTCCATCTATTTTACTACAAAGGATGTGGTTTCATTCTTCTTTGTGACCAAATAATGGTCGATTGTATATATATGTACATTTTCTTACCCATTCATCCATTGATAGGCACCAATTCCATAAGTTGGCTATTGTGAATAGTGACCATCAAAAACATGAATGTGTAAGTGGCTCTGTGGTATGCTGACTTTGATTCCTTTGAGTTTACACCCAGAAGTAGTATAGCTGTATCAAAAGCTAGTTTTATTTTTAGTTTTTAGAGAAACCTCTGTAGTGATTTCCATAGTGGGTGGACTAATTTGCATTCCTATCAATGTTATATAAAGATTATTTTTACTCTAATCCTCACCAGAATTTTTTTGATAATTGCCAAGGTATGTCCTTTCAACGAATATTTAGGGAAAAAGATTCAATTTCTTTTAAGTGAGCTATTTTCATGTCATCTCAATATTATGGTTATATTTGTTAATTTTTTTCTTATTGTGCTAATTTGCATCAAACTTTAAGCAAAATGGATCAATGTTTCAAAAGGTTAGTTGAAATTTAAAAGGAGAAAAGAAAGTGGTAAATATTAGAACTCATAACTATGACACTAGTATTAAAAAACAGTTGAAATCTTTGGTGATAAAATAACTAACTTGTGCAGATATGATGGATTTTCTAAAGACCTAGAATGAGAAACTGAAGATTTTCTATAATCGAAGATTGTCTACTGCAGAAATCAGGCTTTATTGGACCATCAGTCTTCCAGCCTCTAATACTCACTCTTGTCTCTATTAGGGAAGTTTACCTTGTTTTTGCTTTTAACAGGGAAGATGGACCTCTCATATATCTGTGACAAAGTCAGAGGCATAATTACCCCGGGAGACAACACAGAATGAGACATTCTTTGTCACATGAACAGAGAATAAAATTATTATATTGTTAGATACTATGTGGGCTTGGATTTAGCTCAGTCGGTAAAGCGCTGCTCTGCAGTCTCTGAGGTCCTGAGTTCGATTCCCAGCACTGCAAAAATGAGAGGATGTGGCAACCCACTCCCAAGGCAATCCCGAAACAATCTGCCATTGAAAACCCTATGAGGGTCGCTATGAGTCGGACACGACTCGACAGCATCTAGCAACAACAACAACAGATCCTGTGTAATTTCAATGGAATATAACACAATAAAAAGCAATCACACTCTTGAGTATGGAGAAAAACCCTGAGGTTCAGGGTATAAAATGTTCAGGTTACATGGAAATTTGAAGATGAAGTTTCCATTCACTGTTCATCAATAAAAATCATGCTGTAGGAAAAGGGATATTTTATTTAGATTAAGGTAATTAGCTGTCACATGGATCTCAAAAAGTATATGGGGATTAGGAGTACTGAAGTGTATCATAAGAAAAGACAGGTTAAGTCAATAAAAGAATTTATACCTGAATAAATTCTTGTACCACTTTATTTGCAAAGATCTATTAAGCAATCAACAATACACCTAAAATACATGATTCCATATCAAATAGCATTTTGAAGACTGAGACTATGCACAACCTTATCATTATGCACAGTTGCACAATCATGACAGATATACATACTATCTTGTGCGGAGAATATTTTATACCCTAAAATATTCTAGATTTGGAGTGGAATGAGATAAATTTGTCTTTTCAAGGCATTTTGAAAATGACAGAAAATAAACTCTATACATGATTTCAAGAATAGTTGTCTAGTAGATAAAATGAACATCTTAAGTAACATAAGACTAATTATATTATGGACATTGTATAGATGATTTTTACCTTGAAAATAAGCTATCAGTATTACTTCAGATACTGGAACAAAAGACAATCACATCTAAAAAATATATATAATCACCTAATGATGTCTTTCACTCATTGAAGAAATTAATCAGTTATGTAGTAGTCAAAACAAGACCACAGCATGAGAAGCCATCTAGTATGATATGAAATTACATATTATAGTGAATTAATTCTTTATTGCTCCAGTTCTGAATGCTCTCGAAAGTTGTCTGTATGCTAAGAGAATTGCACTGACCAGTTTAGCTAGACAAAAATCAGTTTAGAAGACACAATTTTTCTCAAGACAGCCATTTTCATATCAATTACATGTTTGTTTGTTTTTTTTGCCATGGTGGTATTTCCATCATCATATCTTAAATATGAATATTAGATATGTCATTTGAGTATTTGTTACTTCATGGAAAAAAGTCATTTTTGAGAAGTCTATGCTTCATCCAAAAATTCAGAACAATTTGATCAATGCACTACACAATTACTGTATATTTCTTCCACTCTAAACTATTGTCACAATTATCACATAGATCTGGTCCCATGAGCCTCATCAGTGGTTTTTGGATATTAGAAAGACCTGGCCTTTACACTGGCTATTCCCTTTCCCTGGAACACTCTTAGAACTGCAGATATTTACTTGGCTTAAACTTATTAGGCCTTTAAACCTTTGATTATATCATCCTCTTCCCGGGTACTGCCCTAAAAACCCACCCCTGCATCTGTCTTTTGTCCATGTTTCTGTTTGAGGCATTTATCACTTTCTAATATAATAAATCATCCAACTGTCATGTTGATTATTTATTGCCTATTTTTACCCTTTAATATAAAAATTCCTCAATGGTAGAGAATTGCGTCTGATATAGTCTATGTATCTGATTTATTTGAGTGACTAGGATATTTCTTAATAAGTAATAAGTACTCAATAAATAGCTTTGTTGATAATATTGATTAATAATCAAAGAAATATAAGTTCAAGTTTTCTTGTCAAAAAATTCTCAGTGAGTAAAGGAAGTCATTGGATGTTGATACTGACAAATGGCCCAAGCTGTCAATAGATCAGATACAAGTAGCATTGTGAAAGACTGCTAAGCAGATAATCTTATTCCTATACTTAATAAACACATACTATTTATAAGGGGCTGGGATTTGGCTCAGTCGATAGAGCACTGTGTTGCAATCTCTGAGGTCCCGAGTTCAATTCCCAACACCCACAAAAATGGGAGAAGGAACTGGCAATCCACTCCCAACGCAATCCCAAAACAGTCAGCCATTGGAAACCCTATGAAGGTCACTCCGAGTCGGGTAACGACTCGACCACACCTAACAACAACAACAACAACAACTATTTATAATGACTAGCCTGCAGCTATACCACTGTGGTATCTGATCCCATCAGATCTCAGAAGCTAAGCAGGGTCGGGCCTGATTAGTACTTGGATGGGAGACTGCTTGGGAACACAAGGTGCTGTAGGCTTTGGAGGAGGACCTGGCAACTCACTCCCAAAAATCAATCAGCCATTGAAAACCCTATGAACAGCAGAGAAGAACTGATAATAGTGTTTCACCTGTTACACATAGGGTCGCTATGAGACAGACATCTAACAACAGCAATTTATAATGACTATGATATAACAGCATGCTTAATTTTAAAAGTTTACACTATGAAAAAATTTACTTTTTAAATTTGGATTTAAAAAATGGTGTTTATTTTGTTTGGTTGTTTTTTTATCAAAAATCCATTGAATGGCTTGCCTATGTTAATTTTTTTTTTAGAAATCTTAGTACATTATAAGAGAGAAAGTCCTGAGATACTATGTTAAAGAGAAAAACCTAGTTTCGATTGTAGGCATAATTGATTTGAAATAGTAACTGAGAATAAATGATGATGAGTCCCATAGTAACACTAGAGAAATAAACTACAAGAAACTACGATACACCAAGAGAATCACAGAGATTTGCCAAATACCTAGTCTAACTTGGGCACTGAGGTATCTACTCAAAATATTAAGAACAAATATGTGATCTTTAACATTTCATTTTACTTAATTATGTATATAATTTTTCAGAATTTTTCAAAGGTAAAGTGAATGGACACTAAATGATAAAATGGATATATTAATAGTAACAGATAAATATGTAAATGATGAAAAACAGACACTGATACCAATATAAATGGAGATGTAAATAAAATCAATTTTTTTTTCTGGAACTCAACTTCTAGTCATAAGTTAGATGAAAAACAAAAGAGAAGTCTGCTACTAAAATAGTAGTAGACCTAACCATTAGTCAATTTACTTTAACATAATAACTTAGATTTATGTTACATATCTGTTACCTTGTAAAACATAAGCATAACAAAGTACTGGCACAAAGGGCAGATAATGAGATTGAATGTGGGCATCATAAGCAGTATGTGAAAGAAGGAACTGGGATATAAAGGAGATAATCAGAGAGGTGCTCTAAGAGAAAAACAGTGTGAGTCAGCCAGAGCAGGGAAACTTGGGGCAAGGTGAACTTCTGTCCCAAGAAGGTTGAATGACATATCAGAGTTCAATACCCCCATCCTAGGAATCATGGTAAAGTGAATAAAAGAAGAAAAAAGGTTGGTTTCCATTCCCTGAATCCCAGATTTGTCTATCTCCATTTATTGGTATAATACTCTTTTCTTTCTGTCTTTTAAGGAGAAATGATAATAACAACCTGCTAAAGGACAGTGAGCAACTGGGGTTTATCTCAGTTGGTAGAGTCCTGCCCTGCATTCTCTGAGACCCTCATTTGGATCTCCAGCACAGGAAAAATGGGAGAAGGATGAAGCAATCCTGAAACAATCAACCACTAAAAACTCTATGAGGGCTTCTATGAGTTGTACCTGGCTTGATGGCACCTAACAACAACAAAAATAACAAAGGAAAGTGAACAAAATAATCATGAAGTAGGACCAAAATTGTCAGCAAATGTGGGGGACTACTATTCTGGTAACACTGATGAAAATGATATTTGAAGTAAGTGGTTTATTTGACATTTGTCTGAGAGGAAACACTGAATTTAGCTAAAAGAATTTTGAGAATGGAGCAAGAAATAAACAATTACACATTCCTACTAAGTGCATACCTTCATCTGTACCACCCTGACATTGGATCTCCTCAGATCTCAGCAGCTAACCAGCGGGGAGCCTGTTTAGTACTTGGATTGGAGACTGCCTATGATCAGGAGTGCTGCAGTCTTGGTAAAAGGAGTTGACTGCCCAGTCCAGAAACAACCAGGAATTGAAAACACTGTGAATAGCAGGAAGCACTGACAATAGTGCTGAGTGTGGCCCAGTGTTGAGGAGTGTTTTGTTTTGGGGTAAAATTAATTTCCTAAGGGACATTAAAGATTTAGTGATATGTAATACTAATTGATTCCCACTCCTGCTCCAATCTTGGGTTAAAGGGCATACAGCCTTTTTTAAAAAAGATTTACTGGACTTACATTGTTTGAATCCAGAAATTTCACACAATCCACATACGCTGGTTTTTGTCTTATGTTTCAGATTTTTGGTTTATATTTCCCTTCTCAAGCAGGTTTTTCTTGGTCATCGAGATTGAGTTACACAGTTTATTTCACTCTCTCATAGTACTTGTACATTTCCTTTTTGAGAAGGAGGTGGAGGCAGGAGGATTGAGAATTTGAGACCAGAATTAGCCTGCACAACCAAGTGATTCCCTCAAAATAAAAAAAAAAAAATAGGGATTGGGGAAGCAGCTTAAAGATGGATCACTTGCCTAGCATGTGAGAGGCCCTCAGTATTGAAAAAATAAAAATTCATTTTAGTAATTATACAATCAAGTATATGCTGTTCACTTACCTGCCTTCTCTCACCAAACACTTCATGAGGTCAGAGACTGTACCTATTTAATTCATTCATTCCCAGCATGAAAGGAAGAAAGGAAGGAAAGGAAGAAGGAAGGAAGGAAGAAGGAAGGAAGGAAGATTGCAGCTACAGTTTAATTAAACCTATAATTAATATTCATCTTAGCAATATTGATTCTTGCAATCTATGGACATGGTATCTTCATCGGCTTAGTCTTTTTTAGTTTCTCTCAGCAACATCACATAATATTCAGTCCTACACATTTTTTTAACTTTAGATCTTACATATATTTTGTTGCATTTATCCATAGGTATTCAATAATATTCATACTACTACAGTGTATGTTTAATTCAATTTTATATTTGTAATTACTATAGAGACTATATTAAAGTTTTAAATCGAACTTGTACATTATAAACTTCCTAATATCCATTTTATTATATTTTATATTGGGAGAAGCATGTGGCAGCCCACTCCCAGGAACAATCCCAAAAAAACAATCAGTCACTGAACACCCTATGAGTCATACACCACTTGATGGCACTTCAACACCACCACCACAACAACATATTTTATGCATTCCATAGACAATATAGATAATCATGTACTATAAACAGATAATCCTGTTGTCAGTTTCAATTTCTTTAAAATGTGTATATCTATTATTATTACCATTATTATTATTATTGCATTGGTTAGGACTTCTGGTATAATGTTGGGTAAAAGTAGTGAAATTAATTTTTGTTCCTGATTTGAAAAGTATTCTGTTCTTTTTTCCTTTGTAACAAAATCTCACTATACAGCCCAGACTGACTTCAAACTCATGACTCTCCTGTCTCAGCCTCCTGAGCGGTAAGATTACAGGCATGTACCACTAAACCTAGCTGGGGGAAATCCTCGATTTTCACTTTGCTGCAAATTTGTCAAATGATTATTCTGCACATACTGAGGTTATCATATACCCCTTTGGGGTATGTTAACCTATTAATATAATTAAACAATTAATTGATTTTTGAATAGTAAATCTGCCTTTCCAGTCTGAGACAAACCAATTCATTTAAAGTATTGCATTGTTATTTGTTGTGTTTCATTATAATTTTTAAGAGTAGTGTTCAGTATTTTTGTCACTCAGTTAATACTTTGGAGGAAATTGAATCTTTTTCTGGCTTCCTTTTGAGCTTTTAGGGCAAGCTGAGGGAATTTTTTAGTCTGTGACTAATTTTGTTTCCTCTCTTTTGTTGGAGGTACTTGGGGTTGAACTCAGGACCTTGCATGTGCCCTACCACTGAGTGGCACTCCCAGCCTCTTTTTTTTTTTTTTTTTTTTTTTTTTTTTTTTTTTTTTTTTTTTTTTTTTTTTTTTTTTTTTTTTTTTTTTTTTTTTTTAAATTTTGACTCAGGGTCTCACTAAGTTGTGCAGTCTTCCTCTGACCTGGAACTTGCTATCCTCCTAAATCCCCCTCCTAAGTAGCTGGAATTACAAACATGAGCCACTCCACTTGGGTTCCATTATTAAAATTATATTCTAAGGTTTCTATTTGTCCCATTTACTACAAAATATTCCATTCTGGCATGGAGGGTCATGACCTATAATCCAATTGTTTGTTGTTGTTAAATGCCATCAAGTCGGGTCTGACTCAGTGACAATCATAGGGTTTTCAATGGCTGATATAATCCAATTAATATCTACCTATTTCATTCTTGTCCTTTCCTGTGGATTCTTCTCACACTGCTATGAACATATGCTCCGCCAAATCATAAGAGTTTTATGTAAAACATGGTGATTTGAAAGTTTCAGTAATTTTAATCAGGATAAAGTAGTATTACAAATAAGACAACAAAAATTTATCTGTAAGAAATATTTACATATGAAGTTCCCTTTTATGTGATAGATGATAGATAGATAGATAGATAGATAGATAGATAGATAGATACAATCTCCAAGTCTAATTTCCTCATTATTATCTATAGGCCATGATACCATTGTTGCATTGTTCTTAGGTGCCATTGAGTCTCGTCTGACTCATAGCTACCCTCATAGGGTTTTCAATGGCTAATTGTTTTTTCCAGATGGTTGCAGGAGTGGATTGCCACATCCTTCTCCTGAATGATACCATAGAAAGACTAAGAATCAACAACTATTTGAAGTCATTATCAATAATAAATTGTTCTTCTATCAGAAACCTAAGCAACAACCTATTCTATTTAATAAAAAAATGCAGATTTGACTTTTCAAGTGTTATAATAGAATTTATCATTATGGCTGTGTTACAAACTACTGTTGTGTACATGAAAATAAATTTTATCCTATATTGAAAAGAGTAGAAAGTGTCCTCTTTCCCAGAAGGATACATGAAATACTTGTTAATTATAGGAATTTTTCCAATTACACACTAGATAGTTGTAATAATGCTAGCTGACATTTCTTAAGCTCTTAGAATGTACCAAGAACCTTGCACACATTATTTTATTTTAATGTGATGGAAATGATCATAGAGTTATTGCAGGGTATTTGATTGTATTTCTTCCCTCTATCAACGTCTAGGTGTCGATGGGAAAACTCACACAGAGTTTTTAAGACTTTGTTTACTTATCTAAAAAGTGAGGGGAGAATCTCACCAGTAAAATGAATATAAAACATTTTAAAATCCTATGAAACAATATTTTTTATGAAAAACCATAAAGAACTTTGCCTGCAGAGGTAGCCCTGTAGCATCCGATCCCGTCAGATCTCGGAAACTAAGCAGGGTCAGGCCTGGTTAGTACCTGGATGGGAGACCGCCTGGGAACACCAGAAGCTGTAGGCTTGGGAGAAGGACCTGGCAACCCCCTCCCAAAAATCAATCTGCCATTGAAAACCCTATGAACAGCAGAGAAGCACTGACAATAGTGTTTCCCCTATTGTACAGAGAGTCGCTATGAGTCGGATCGGCACCTAACAACAACAACAACAATAAAGAACTTTGCATATCTCTTTGATATTCTCAAAACATGCAATAATATTTTTCAGTGTTTTATAACATAATCTTTCTAACATATTTTATGTGTTTTCATATATGTATTACATTTTTACATAAATATGTATGTGTATGTGTGTATATATGATTTCTTAACATATACTTCCAATTGTTTTCTAACAATAGAAGCAATGGCCAGTCTCTTCTCTGAGCCTGACCTACTGTAAACTCTTTATACATGACATTCCTACACATTGTATAGCCATAATTTTACTAAACCTCAAAAAGGGGAATGTCATTCCCACTTTGATGTGATACAAACAAAATTTGTTCATTCTGGCCTTACCAGTTTTTCCCTGTTCCAGTCTTCAACACTTACATTAAAAATCATTGTTTAACTGAGTTAAAAAGAATTCACAGTTTTTTAAAAAACATTTCTTTAGAGCTAGCAATACAGTAACAAAATCTCGCATTGATTAAAAAAAAATTACCTTAAATTCACAGATTAATCCCCAGGAGTTTAATTTTATCAAAGAAGAAATGTCTTGTCAAATGTAGTCCCAACCAACTGAATCAGTAGCTTTCAAAGACTGTCTGACATTGGGAAGGACTGAAAAACAATGTAAGAGTCAGAGAAACAGACATCGATGGCCTGTCAAATTTTCTGTAGACATGATTCTATTATCAAGGCACATCAGGATAAAATAAAATGACCTAGCTGACCACAGACTTACAAATGTCCTGGGAAGGAGAGAAAAATGGTGAATAAAAAGGTAGCTTTGTTGCATGTCCCCTCAGGCCTTTTTATTGACAAGAATGACAATGGTCCCAAGATGCACCATTATCTATGACCAGCAAGCAGACATCAAATGCTCCTGAGCTGTATCTGTCAGAATAGAAAATTCTACTCAAAACAGACAGGGCTTGTTACATTTTGTTCAGCTAAGGTTTGTCAAAAGCCAGGGTCACTTGTATGTGCCCTGCCCTGAAGGGAAATTATAAAGGAGAGAAGTATACCACAGTTCCTCAACGTGTCTGCAAGGAGACTTTGAGTCTAGTTGACCAAAATGTTTTCAAAGTCAACTCATGACTCAAAGGAGGTGGAAAACAAAGTTAATAGTCTGCCATTTAAGTACTTAGGAATGAGGTTCACGTGCTAAAGAGTCAGAGTTTTAAAAGGTTCCTACATTTGGAGATTTTTTTTTCTAAGTGTTATTTGTTATTTCAAACTCCAAAAGGGAAATACTACTGTTATTGAAATTGGAAGGAACAGGTTAATGTGTTCTGGCCAAGCATTTTATGCCATGGCATTATGGAGTTTATTACAGTCTAAAATATTTACACTGGTAAGAGATTTCTCTAATTTGCTTTTCTTTGACTAACAAGAGATTTTATACACAAATGTCCAGCCTTTGACATTTAAGTAAACTCACTAACTTGTGGAAACATCTGTTAACCACTCACAAGAAAATGCAAGTGCAGAGTATTTCTTTAATTGGCTCCTTAAAACTCTTAACACAAACTATGTTCTTCCCTTAATAAATTTGAGGGTGCAAACACAGCCATCTCAAGAACAGTATTTGTGAGCGATGGAGATTTTTTTCTTCCCTTCATGTCTCAGGTCATTTTCTCCCCTTTCTCAACTACTTCTTCCTTTCCTTTCCTTTTCTATAATCTCCATTTTTATTCCCTTGTCTTTATTATTCTACTTCTCAATTTATATTTTAATATTTTTTCTAGGTCCAGAACCAAGATCGGTTATGACCCAATTTGTTATAAGTGAATTTGTAAAAAAAAATGTTATTACATTTTGTAATATTTCCTTTATTTTGCTAGTTGTTACCACAGGACACTCCTGAAACAATCAGCCACCCAAAATCCTATGTATAGCAGAGAAGCACTGACAATAGTCCCAGGCACAGACCAGTTTCAGGTAGTGTTTCGTCTGTTGTACATAGGTTGCTATGAGTTGGACGTGACTCGATGTCAAATAACTACAGAAACATATTTTGGAAAAATAATACAGTTGGAAAAGTGTTAGCCATGGTTGTTTTGGACTGAGCACATAGTTTTCCAAAAAGTCTGTTTTATTTGCTATCTTTAAAAGTTGGAAATTTCTCATAATTTCTAGGCTCCTAGACATGTAGGTCAGATTAATTTGACAGGTCTGAACTTGAATTTCTGCCTAGAAGCATTCCTCTACAGCACAAGCTGTAGTAAAAAACAGAACATGATTTCAAGTGCATCATGGTTTTCACTAAGTTTACCTTTCTTGTGTATTCATAGGAGCTAAAATTCAAATTCAAATTATGAATTAAGTGAATCAACTATTTTCCATATTCACTATGAATGTACAATTTTAGTTAGCAAACCAAAGTCCAGAATAATGAGTTATTTTGTGAATGGAAATTTTATCTCCATCACTAGACTATGAAAATTTCCAGGAGGTAGAGCAAAATTTAAAAGTTGTATGCCTTTCACCCTCATGATTGAGTGCCCAGCAAAGCGTAGTCTCTCAAGTAATTATTGTGGTGGGAAAAGAGAAAAAAAGTAGGAGAAGAAAAAGGAGGAAAAGAAAGAAAAAAAAGTAGAATGAACAAAGAGAGGGAAGAAAGGTAATTATATTTTAAAAAAACTTTAATTCTTCATTCTTCCATTTCCAAGAGTAGCAATCATGCTGTCAACACTTTAATCACTACTCTTGTTTGAATTAGTTGTTCTTTGTTGTTGTTAAGTGCTATTGAGTTGGGTCCAACTCATGGTGACCCCATGTACAACTGAACAAAATACCCCCAATGCTGTGCCATGTACACAGTCTTTGTTATGTTTTAGCCCATTGATTCAGCACTGTGTGAATCCATCTAGTAGAAGGTCTTTCTTTTTTTCTCTGACCCTCTACTCTACCAAACATGATGTTCTTCCCAGGGATTGGTCTCATGTCCAAAATACATAAGATACAGTCTAGACATCCTTGCTTCCAAGGAGCACACTGGTTGCACTTCTTCTAGGTCAGATATATATGGTATGGTTAGAATTTGCTTTCTTGGCAGTCCATGGTAAATTCAATATTCATCTCTAGCACAATAATTCAAAATCATCAATTCTTCTCCTTTCTCCTCTATTTAATGTCCAGCTTTTATAAGTCTGTGATGCAACTGAAAATACAATGGCATGAATCAGGTGCACCCTTGTCTTCAATGTGACATTTTTATTTTTCAACATGTAAAGAGGTCTTTTGCAACAGCTTTTCCTGATGCAATGCATCTTTTAATTTCTTGACTATTGTGTCCCTAGGTGTTGAATGTAGAATGTAAGCAAAATCTTGTACAGCCTCAATCTTTTCTCCATTTATCATGAAATTGCTTACTAACCCAGTTGCAAGGACTTTTGTTTCACTGATGTTGAAGTGCATTCCATACTGAATTGAGCCACAGAATTTTTTTATTACAAGATATCATTGTATTAAAACTTTCATGAGATCTTACAAGTATTTTTTAATTTAAGAAAAGCCTCATAATAATGATTGGTGACATGTTTTTCATGATAATACTTCATTTACAGTTTTTTGTCTAGTCATATCTGCTTTAGTTACTTCTCAATTGTACTAGAAAAAATAGTATCCCACTCTAACCATTAAGGGAAGAAAATATTTCTGTGGTGAGATAATAATTCCCCATGCCTTGGAATATCTTGGTTTCAGATGCCTTTAAATTGTTTTATCCATTACATTCTTCTTCATTAGTAGGAGCAAAAAGATATTAAATTTGGAGACAAAAGCCCTCTAGTTCTAAAATCAACAATAATGTTCCTCATCTACTATGATAATATATGACAATGAAAACTGATTTAACTGCTCAATTAATCTAATAAAAAATTTGGCTGAATTATTCAATTAATTCTGCAACAAAATGAAATACTGGATCAGTTCATACTAAGGATCAGAAATTATGTTTTAGAATCATCTAAAATTATTCATTGATATCTTTCTGATTTGAGATGCCTAATGTTCAAATAAAATTATGTGTCATCTTTGATAATGTGCAAGAATCCTTATGGGTACATTGGAATTCTAAACATACCATAGCAACCTTGTCAATAGTTTCTCCAATGATTTTTATCATTTTCCCCTGGCACACCTCAGAATTCTCTATTTTCTTGAATAAAATAAAATGACTGGGTCTATGAAGGCTTTATATACTTCCTTGATGAAAGTGAACATTTTCTTCATATTACTGTCTTTGTCAGTACTAACTCAGTACATTCCACTGATCTGTTCATGTGACTCCTATAATAAAACTCTGAACATTTAAAATAGATTATATGGTCTTTATGTTAGAACCAAAAATTACCATAGCATGGGGACTTTGCATTGGTTCAGCAAATATTTGTTTGAAACGGAATGTAAGAGTTATTATACTATAATAAACAGGTAAAATAAATTTCTAAACAAAAAGAAGAAATAGAATATATAAAGAAGGATGATATATGGACTTTAATTGAGTTTTCTTCCCACCCATTCACTGTGTTCTTGAAGTATCTTTGGTCCATCATCCTTCCTTCCACCATAGAAATAGCTAATAATTGTATGCATTCTCTTTACAGGAAGTAGGCATTTCCTTGAACCAAAAATATCTTTAAGTCAATGGCTTGCCGTTACACTTGGTGGAGAAAAAGGTCTTCTGAAGTTTCAAACCGGTGATCAAAATAGGGAATATGACTGAGCGCAATGATTATAAACTATATCCTGTTGGGTAAGGAAAAATTATGTGACAACAGAAAAATTATTTTTCTTTGAAAGAAAATAAAAGTTTTAACCAAACAAAGAATCAAAGCATTGTGGGGACTATGACTACAATTTGGGCACTGGTCAGTATCTGAGAATAGGAAACCACATCAACTATGGAGGGGGAGGAGAAAGAAACAGATGTGTTGTATGGTTCAAGTGAAGGTAATTTTGGTAAACTTCCACATAAGCTCAAATACTGGAAAACCACAACAGGCTGAAAGCTGGCATTTAGATGATGTGAATGTACTCTGGGTGGTATCTATAGCAGAACTAGAGTATCATTGATTGGTGTATAAATGGTAGCACCTTATAAGGGCCTACATCAAGACAGACAAGCTAAAAATGAAGCAAAATCTTTAAATGAAACAAAAAGTCAGAGGAGATTATGCAAAGACATGGCCTTTTGCTTAGTCTGGGCCATAGGTATGCCTCTAGAAATGTTAATTGACCAAATGAGGAGGAGAGGAAGACAAAGGAAAGATGATGAGTATTTGGTTGGTTGAATTTGAAATTTGAATAAACTAAGCTTAATGTGGGCTGGGATTTAGCTCAGTTGATAGAGCACTGCACTGAAGTCTCTGAGGTCCCGAATTCAATTCCCAGCACCGCAAAAATGGGAGAAGAACCTGGCAATCCACTCCCAAGGCAATCCCGAAACAGTCAGCCATTGAAAACCCTATGAGGGTCGCTATGAGTCGGATACCGACTCGATGGCACCTAACAACAACAACAACAAACTTAATGCAAGAAGTCATTTGCAGCCTTGAATTGAAAACTTCAGCCACAAACTAAAACAGGAATGTCAAAGAAACATTGGGTAGGCATATAATATTTTTATACTCAAATATTTGCTCTATTGTGACTGTTCAATTTCAGTTAGCTCCATATACTTCTGTCTATAAGAGTTTAGTGTTTAGTGAGTCTTTGTGAATGATAGCAATAGATATTTGGAACAAGACAGCAACTGATTTTTTAAATCAACTTGGATAAACTATCCTACATTAGTCTCATAAAAATTGATTGATAGTTCTAATTTTACATTATTCAGTACTAGAAAGTCATTGTTGTTAGGTCCCATTGAGTCAGATCTGACTAATAGAGACCCCACGTACAACAGAAAAAACACTCTCTGACGCTGTGCCAAGCACAAGATAGATGTTTTACATGTTTAAGTCTATTGTTATAGGCATTGTCTCAATCCATCTAGTTGAAGGTCTCCCTTATTTTCATTGGCCTGCCATTCTTTCAAACATAATGATTTTTGCAACAGCTTCTCCCAATACGATTCATCTTTTGATTTCCTGATTGCTGCTTCAGTGGATATTGAGTATAGCACCATGTACAGCAAAATCTTGGACCATCTCAATCTTTTCTTATTTATCATGAAATTGCATACTGACCCAGTTGAAAGGAGTTTTGTTTTGCTGATGTTGAGGTACAATCCATACTGAAGGCAGTGTTCCTAGATCTTCATCTGTAAATATTTCAAATACTCTTCACTTTCAGCAAGCAGTTTTTTAATCTGTATAATGCAGGTTGTTAACGAGTCTTCTTCCAATCATGATGAGTTGTTCTTCTTTATAAAGTCCAGCTTCTCAGATTATTTGCTCAGCATAGAGTTTGAAGAGGTTCTGTTAAAGGATACAGCCCTGATGCTCACCTTTCTCAAATTTAAACCAGGCAGTGTTTCCTTTTTCTTTATGAATTACTGCCTCCTAGTCCATGTTCAGATTCCTAATGAGTACAATTAAGTGCTCTGGTATTCTCATTCTTCACAATGTTATCAATAATGTATTGTGATACACACAGTCAAGTAGCTTTGCATAGTCAATGAAACGTAGATAGACATCTTTCTGATATTGTCTGATTTCAGCTAATACCCATCTGACATTGGTAATGATAACCTGGTTCTTGGCCCTCTTCCAAATCCAGCCTGGTTTTCTGGCAGTACCCTGTCAATATACTGCTGCAGTCACTTTAGAATGATTTTTAGTAGAAATTTGCTTGTGTGTGATATTAATAATATAGTTCAATAGTTTCCACATTCAGTTGGATCCCCATACTTGGGAATAGGCACAAATATAGGTCTCTTCCAGTCAGTTCGGCAGGCAGCTGTTTTCCAAATCTCTTGGCATAGATAAGGGAGCAATTCCAGTGTTGCACCTTTGCTAAAACATCTTAATTGGTGTTCCATCAATTATTGAAGGCTTGTGTTTTACCAATTCCTTCAAGGTAGTTTCCACTTCTTCTTTCAGTACCATTGGTTCTTGATTATATGCAGCTTCTTGAAATGGTTAATCATCCACCAATTCTTTTTGGTATAAAGATTCTATATACTCCTTCCATCTTCATTTGATGTTTCTTGTGTTGTTTAATACTTTCCTTGTAGAATACTTCACTATTGCCACTTAATTTTTTCTTCAATTTTTTAAGATTGAGAAAAATAGAATGTGTTCTTCCCTTTTGATTTTCTATCTACAGCTCTTTCCACATACCATTAAAATATTTGATTTTGTCTTTTTGAACGGCCGTTTGTAATCCTTTGTTTAAATCTTTAACTTTGTCATGCCTTGCTTTTAATTTTGTTATTTGATATTCACGGTCAAGTTTCAGAGTCTCTTTTCACATGTAATTTGGTATTTTCTTTTTTCCAATATTGTTAATAATCTTTTGCTTTTCTCATGACTGATGTCTTTGATGTCATGCCACAGCTAGTCTGGTCTTGAATTATTAGTTTATAACCCATAATATCTGTTCTTGAAATGGTCTCTGAATCCAGATAGGACATACTCAAGGTCATAACTTGTCTCTTGTACACTGGTTCTAATTTTCTTCAGCTTTAGTTTAAACCTGTATATGAGCAATTGATGGTCTGATCCACAATCAGCACTTAATGTTGTTCTGACTTTTGATATTGAGCTTTTCCATCATTTCTTTCCACAAATGTAGCCAATTTAGTTGCTGTGTGTTCCATCTGGTGAATTCCATGTGTATAATCATCATTTATATTGGTGAAAAATTTACTTGCAATGGAAAGGTCATTGGTTTGACACAACTCTACCATGCAGTCTCTAGCATTGTTTCTGTCACCAAGGCCACAATTTCCAATGACTGAACCTTCTTTGTTTCCAATTTTTGCATTCCAGTCACTAGTAATTATCAGTGCATACTGACTGCATGTTTGATCAATTTCAGACTACAGAATCTGGCAAAAACCTTCCATTTATTCATATATGGCCATATTTGTGAGTGTGTGAACATGATTAACAGTCATATTAACTGGCCTTCCTTATGGTGTATAGATATTATTCCATCACTGACAGCATTTTACTTCAGGAGAGATCTTGAGATGTCTTTCTGATGATGCATGTAACCCCATTTTCTTTAATCTGTTATTCCCAGCATAGTAGATCATATGATTATATGATTCAAAATTGCTCATACCAGTCCATTTTAGCTCACTAATGCCTATAATTTCAATGTTTATGCACTTCATTTCCCTTTTGAGGATTTCTAATTTTCCTAGATTCATACTATGTAATTCCACTTTCAAACTATTTATGGCCATTTATAATTGTTCTTTCTCATTTTGAGTCATTTCACATCCACAAATGGAGATCTTTGGGGCTTTATTCCATTCCTATCATTAAGATCATCTCTACTTTGAGAAGCCATTCTCTACTTTGAAGGCACTCTACTTTGAGTGCCTTCTAACCTGGATGGTTCATTTTCTGGCACTATACCTGACAGTGTTTCTCTGCTCTTCATAGGGTTTTCAATGGCTAATTTTTTTTTCAGGAGTGGGTTGCCTTGTCCTTCTCCCTAGTCTCTTTTCAGTCTGGAAGCTCAATTGAAACTTGTCCAGAATGGTGACCCTGCTGGTATCTGGTAATCCTATGGCATAGCTTTCAGCAGTATAGCAACATTCAACCCTTACATTATGAGAAACTAACAGACAAGTGGGGGACCTTTTGCCTTTTATATTTGCTCATTTTTGACTATATTGTCTATAAGACTGAAAAGCCTAAAGTTTTAATAAGAGCTAGAATACTTTATCACAGAAAAATCATCAAGATGAAAACTAAAATGTGAAACATTCTGCAAAGTTTCACTAATATCTTCATGGTGGAATTTGAACTGTAACCTTGGTCATTATCCTTCAGTATCCCAGAGAGTAATAATTTTTTCTGTCTTCCCAAACATTATCAGTAAGCTAAGAGAAGATATCTTTGACTATAATTGATTTGAATCCAGAAGACAAATTGATATAGATCAATTTTCCTTAATGAGCATAGTTCTTAAAACTTAGAATACAGTTGAAAAAAGTGATGAAGTTGCAAAGGTAGCAAGATGAGTTAAGGGCAAAAGTCAAGATTTATTAAAGGTTATTTACAGACTGTTATATTGACTTAGTTGTTGTGCCTATACTTCTAAGTCTATAGAATAAGTTCACTTTAACCAAATTAGAACAAGGAAATGATGATCTTCCTGCCATCTACCCCTAGCCAGAAGCATTTTGGGGAATAAGCATTTTCTTTTTTTACTGCTGAGAAAAGAAAATAAATGTTGAATACAGGACACTATAAACCACTCTAACTGTGGTCTCATGGCTTACTCTTTGCCAAAATATATGAAGTCATTTGTTTCTTATTCTTTCTGTTTGCTTTAAGACTTACCTAGTGAGCAGCATGTAGAAATTCAGTGATTTATAAACATTGTTCTGAAGGAAGAGAACTTAATTAAGGTGGATATTAAAAGTTTCTTAAGTTTTAGAGGTAAACTACAGGGTGTTATTAATATTCCAGTGGAGGAGGTTTTAGAAGGCATTTATGAAATTTTTCATAATTTACTTCTTTCTTCCCATTACAATAAAATGAGTCCAAAGTTTTGATTATAAACATTGCATGATCCTTTTAGAATTTTTTAAAAAAATAGATTAAAAAGATTATTAACTCCTGGGGCATTGTGTTTCTGGCTTTTAATATCCAGTTATAAATGAAGCAGTAGGAAATGATGTAATACAAATTTGATCTCATAACATATATATAAAATGAGTAATAATGATTCTTCTCATTATAATAGATTATCCAATTCATTTGTCCTACAACTATTTGTTGTCTATCATATTATATAGAATATTTTGGACTTTATTTCATGTGAAAATTGATTTAATTTGATTTCTCTTCAGAAAACAGAACCTGAGGCAAAGGCATGGAAGCAAGTAGTTTATTTTAAAGAGAGATCACAAAGAATAAACTCAATACAAGATTGCATTAGTGAGATGCCATTTGGAGCAACTCTGGTTTGATTATGCTAAGTATGCTTTGAGGTGTAATGTTCAATGTAATTTAGAAGGTTCATGGAAAGACTTGAATGGTAATTACCGGATGCTTCTAGGTAGACACTGTCCAAAGATGGAATATTTCCATCACATAAAAGTAAATTCAAGAGATCTATTGAAAAATACATTGACTTTAGTTAATAACCATATATTGTGTTGCTTAAAATCTCTTAGAGTATATTTTAAATGTTCTCACAACAAAAAAGTGAGGAAATGTGTATACTAATTAGCTCTATTGATCCATTTCACAATGCATATATATTTTAAAACATGAATATATACAGTTTTAAAAGGACACTAACAAAACAAAAGGATCCTGGAATGGATGTGGGAGCATTCATCCACTAGCAATCATGTTCTAGTGATCAAAATTTGTGTTTTCAAGTTGTAACTTTTTCAGAATCCTAGATTTGTTCTGTGGTCAGAATATCTAAGTGGTTTTCACATCATTCTGTATTTGAAGCCTAGGAAAAGAAATGATATTTAACCTGTACTTTTGAGAAAGTGCAGTGGTATCAGCAAAATGGGGACATTGAGACTATCAGTTATTCAAGTATGTTATAAAAAGAGAATGTGTGTCATTTGCATATATATGAATTTGGATGTAAGCAGTGAAGACTGATCTGGAAGTAAATATTTGAGTACCTTCTAGTGACATGCAAACTGGAAGAGGTTAATCAAGTCAATAAGAAAAGAGGCTGAAGGATGCATTAGTAGAGTACAATAGTGTTTGGAGAATAAAAGTAGCAGGAACAATCTGCAGAAGACCGTAAGGTAGGAAGAAAAATCAAGAGGAAGTAATATTCAAAACAAAATGCAGAAAATGTTTAAAGAAATGGTAGTTTGAACAACCTCTTTGCATCAAATGCTGATTAAGTTAAGTAATATAAGCAATAAATATTGAATACTATGTTTAGTGAGGACTGGGGTTTAGCTTAGTTGGTAGAGTGATGCTCTATGCTTTCTGAGGTCCTTTGTTCAATCCCTAGCACCACATAAAATGTGAGAAGGCTTTTGTTGCCCATTCCCAAAACAATCACCCACTGAAAACTCTATAAATAGCAGAGAGGAACTGACATACTGCCAGGCATAGCACAGTATTGGGAAGTGTTTCACTCTGTTTTACTTAGGATTGCTATGAGTTGGGTAATACCTGGTGGTACTTAGCAACCACAACAATATTTAGCAAGATGAAATTTTATCAAATTGACTTTACAGAACACCATTTTCATGTAGTTATCATTTTGAGAGGAAAGACAAAGAGCGACGATTTCTGGGAGTATATTCAATCAAGAAAGTATAACGTTTAGTGACAGAATGCTACCAAAATTGTGGAGAAAGAAGGAGGTATTAGCTGGAGAAAAATAATTTGCCCAAGAAAAGACTTTTCTGTTTGGCATGGAAGAAATAAATGTTTACTTGTATGCCAATGAAAAATTTCTATTAAGAGAAACAATTGGTTTTACAGGAAAAAACAGTGAGAAAATCTTACATGATAGATTAGTTTTGTAGAGTTTCCATAACAAATATCACAGACTGGCTGGCTTAAACAACAGAAATGTATTTTCCTATACTTTTGGAGGCTGTAGTTGAAAGTGAAGGTGTTGGTAACTTTGCTGCTTCTGAGACCCCTCTTATTGGCAAGCAGGTGATTTTCTTCTCACAGTTTCCTCACATGGTTTCCTCCTCAGTGTCTGAGTACAAAAGTCAAATGTCTGTCCTGGTCCATTTGTTAACCTCTTCCTGTAAGGACACCAGCCATATTTGAATAAGGCCCACCCCATTTACCTCTTTGTAAATTACTCTCCTCTCTAGAGATCTTATCTCCCAATGTGCTTACATTCAGAGGTACTGAAAGCTAAGTTTCTAACACATGAATTTTGGAGAGATAGAGTTCAGCTCTTAATGAATGATGTACTTAAGTGAGAGAGGATGAATTGTATGCACAGGTGGGAGACAGTATTTCAAGTTATCCAGATATATTAAAGACAAGCAAAGAGTTGCAGGTTCTGGTAAGAAAGTAGAGGTAATGAGGGAGAATATAGAGGTTTCCTGAATTTTTTTCAATGAAACTAAAAGCACCAACCAATATTCTTGCTAAACTAAAAGTTAGGAAGATGACAGAAGTTTAAGATATCAAGTTGCCTTATAGTTATTTAGAAAAGTAGTGGATTGTATTTGTTGTTTTTAGGTGCCTTAAAATTGGTATCCAACTCATAGTGACCATACATAAAATAGATGAAATGGTATTGTTACTGCTTCTCTGTTATTCATAGACTTTTCAATGGCTGATTATACTTTGGGAATGGTTTGCCAGGTCCTTCACCCAAGCCTACAGCACCTGATGTTCCCAGGCAGCCTCCTATACAAGTATTAACCAGGCTAAACCCTGCTTAGCTTCTGAGATACAATTGGATGGGACTCCACAGTGGCACAGCAGCAGGCAAGTAGTGGATTACAAAGTATAAAAAGTGTGGTATGGATTCTGGTTTACCTTTTGAATATAGCAACCATGAATTTGAAATAAACCAATCCTAATGTTTTTGTTCCCATTTTTTTCACCTTCACAGGAACATGCATGATTTGGAATTTGATTTTTATAAGGGTTTGTGCTTTTCCATTTGAATAAAATGAATGGAGAGGAGGCAAAGCAATTGTGTCATTTTAATAAACAATTGACTATAGAACCCAAGGTGGTAGCAAAGGAAAGTGAAGAATGCAGCCAAAGATAGAGAGTGAAATGACAGTACAATTGATAGAATGTAAGTCAGGTAATAGGAATAATTGTTGGAGCTGGGTGTCTAGAGAGTGAAGAGAGAAAGAATAGAAAGCTATGCTATGCTTGAAACTGAAATTTGGAGGAGTTGCATGTGTTAATATTGATGGCTCAAATAAAATGAAGAGAATGGAAGGAAGTAAAAGAATGATGCTATCTTTGAATGAGAGAAACCCAAAAAATCATGAAGCCAGGAGATTAAGAAAATCATCTATTTTGTTAGTTCTTAAAAATTGCAGCAGCAATAGCATTGGAGAAAGTGACAATAAAGCAGAAGCAAAAATAGTAAATGGATGAGGGACATATTGCCAGCTTGAGGGTGTTGTATTTTTTTGTAGTCTTAGTTTGAAAAATTCTTTTCAAGAAAGCAAAAGAAATGACTTGTCTAAACTAGCATCAGCAATAAGCATTAAGGAAGATACTTAAATCATCAGTAGGCTTGAATCAATGCCTGCAGCCATAGCCCTGTGGCATCCAATCCCATCAGATCTCAGAAGCTAAGCAGGGTTGGGCCTGGTTAATACTTGGATGGGAGACTGCCTGGGAACCCCAGGTGCTGTAGGTTTGGGAGACAGACCCAGCAATCCACTCCGAAAAAATAATCAGCTATTGAAAACCCTATGAACAGCAGAGAAGCACTGACAATAGCATTTCGCCTGTTGTACGTGGGTTGCTATGAGTCGTATACTGACTCATCAGCACCTAACAACAACAAGTTTGTTAATCTTATATTTAAATAAAGAAATTAGATATAAGAAGTTAAGCCTCCATTACAGTTTATACTAAATGTTAACCATTCAGGAACTATAATAATTATTGACAAAAAATCAAACTACCATTAAAATTAATCTGTTAAGATGTAGTATTGCACAACATATGTTCAATATACTACAGATAACAATAATATATTGTACATTTCAAGATGATAGGAGAAATGGTTTTAAAAGTTTTCACCATAAAGAAATATAAATATTTGAAGTGATAGGTATATTTAATTAGATTTCAACATTATGCAATGTATACATGTATTGACCATTGCATGATATCCCCTTAATATGTATAATTTTATGTTTTATGTATCAGCTTAACATTTTCTAAAAATGAAAAAATCAGTTTACATAAATTTGTTTGAATCAACATTGCAAATCATGCATCTAAATTTTCAGAATGCCTAAATTCTGACATGATTTTTCAGTTTGCTTAAAAAAATTAAGAACAGGTTTTATCTATTTATTTATTTATTTATTGGCACTACTAGAGGTTGAACCTATCACTTGGTAGGCAATTGCTCTACCACTAAACTGCACCCTGAGCCCCCTTTTAATGTTTGAGACAGGGTCCTGCTAAGTTGCAGGTTGCCTCTGGCCTCAAACTTGCAATTTTCCTGCCTCTGGCTCCCAAATTGCTGGTGTTACAGGCCTGCACCAAGTGCCCAGCTGAGTACTGATAATTTTTAAACATTTATCAACACACTATACATAAAATAGTAAGAACTGATCCTTAGTATAAGAAGCTCACCATTTCTTTGAAGTCCTCCTAAGCAAAATTGTGGACTGAGGATGCCAAGAAAGTTGTGGAAGTTCAGAGGGGGAAGAATTCCATTTTTGAAGAATTAATGAAAAACCCAATGCTGAGAGTGACATTTGACCTCTATGGCAAAGAGTATTATATTGCCAGACTGGTAGCAGTATGAGCCAGGCAAAGAAAACAAATGGGCTGAGAGATGGTGACCAATTCAAAGGACACTTAATGCAGATCATTCTTGGTGATTATAAGAACAACACAGTAAGAGTGCAAAGTGTATCTGTAGGGGAGTTGGAATGGGCTTTTGAAATGAGTAATAAGATCATGTTTAACTTAGTAAGACAGAGATAGCAGGACTGGACTGGAAAGAGTTTGGTGTTATGCCTCATTAATGTGTGGCTGGCACTACTCCAAGGGAGAAACCACGCTCACCTGCCACCAAACTCTGCTGTTTCTTATCCAGTGCCATTGACATCTTTATCTTTCTTCTTGCCAAATATCATCTCAGACTATAAACTTTTGTATATAATTGCCGTAACATATATAATGATTTT
>VMDO01023126.1:0-32241 GCA_007922755.1 Pedetes capensis
CACTAGTGTATGTTTCCAATTATGCTTGACTCTCTAACTCTAACCCACAATCTAATTCTAACCAACTTATCAATAAATATACATTTGTTGTCATTAAAGACAGTGTTGCTTATCATATATTTCTTAAAGTCATCCCAACATGGTCTTTTGTTGTTGTTTTATTAGTAATTTTAATGTACAACCTAATAGATCTCATTATGACATTTACATACATGCATTTCATTGTACATTGCTCTTATTAACTTCCCCCATACCCTCCCTGACCCTCTTCTCTCATGTCCTCCCTACCAATGGTCTAGCTCTATAGAATGTCTCCTTTATAGTTATAAGTTTTACACTATAGTAGTTGTTTTGTACAATACCAGAATCCATAAGATTAAACAGAAACACATGTATTTATTTCAGGTTTTATAACCAACCAGCCTAGAATATTTCTTTAATATGTAACAATCTAAGAGTCCATTATTTTAGATTTGTTGTTTTCTGAAGATGAGGCCTGGATTTATTTCAGTGTCTATGTCAATAACTAAACACATGAATTTAGACTTCAGAATACTACACCATTTAGTCTGAAGAATCATTCTGTTCTGAAATTCGTGATGTTTTGGGAGAGCACAAATTTAGTAGCATATTTGTTATTGAAGCATAGTGATCCACATTTTCATTGTATCATTCAGTAATTTATCAACATGTTGGAGACTGATGAATGTGACTCATGATATCAGCAAAGTGGAGTCAACAATTCATTCTACAAAAGTAATAGTGAAAATGCTTATTGAATTCTCAACATGGGCATGTGATACGCAAAACTTTGATCATTATGTGTTATAAACAGGACTGTTTGAGCTTGAATAGATTTTTATAAACATTGCAGTTGCAATATTCTTAATCTAAAGTGTTCATTAGTGGTGTGATATATTTTTTTCTGAAATAGACATAATTTTAGGTGCAGTTGAGTCAGATCTGACCCATACTGACCCTGTATACAACAGAACAAAACACTACTCAACACTGTGCCATGGACACAGCCATTTTATGTTTGAGCCCATTGTTGCAGACACTATGTTTCTTTTTCTTTTGAGTCATGCCACATCAGCAAAAGGAAGTCCCAAATGCTTTACTCCATTCCCATCATTAATGTCTACTCTATTCTGAGGAGGCAACTCTTCCCCAGTCATCTTTTGAATGCTTCTAACTTGGGGGTTAATTTTCCAGCACTATATTTGACAGTGCCTCTCTGCTAGTCATAGGTTTTCAATGGCTAATTGTTTTGGGAGTGGACTGCTTGGACCTTCACCCTAGTCTATCTTAGTCTAGAATCTCAGATGAAATCTGTCTACCATGATTGGCCCGACTGATACGTGAGATACCAGTGGCATAGCTTTCAGCATTACAACATGTAAGCCCCCATCACATGACAAGCTAACGTATAGGGGAAATATACATACATAAATATATAATTACATGTACATATAGAATTTCCTTAAAGATTGCCTAGATTATACCATAATAGAAAATAACCCTTAGATATTAAGGACTTTAAGATATCTAAGCTTTATTTCTCACTAAAAGATCCATTGATGAATGGCTGTGTGCTCTTTGCGTTATCATTGTCCTTATTTCTGTACCTAGGTTGATGGAGCAGCCACTATCTAGTCCTTTTCAATTCTTATGTTGGAAGTTAAATGGAATATATTAAAGTTCTACTGGATCTTGAAGCTTCTACTTATGCTTAGATTTCATTGATCAGACTAGTGAAATGGCAATGCCATTTGTAAGTAGTTCATTACTTTATGAAGTACATTACTTTATGAAGTACAGTTATACCAAAGATCTGAAAGAAAGAGAAAAAATGTTTCTGAATAATTCCAGCAAACACTAAATACAGCAAGGGAGCATAGAATCAGCTGTAGGTAAGTGTATTTGTAAGTTGGTACAGTTTTAGCTTTTAGATTTTATAAGACCGTATTTTCATATCAATGCAAACAGTCTTATCACTTTTCAGTTGACACAATACATAAGCTTGTAAATGGATTAGATGGAGAGATATATAGGCAAGGGAGTGTGTGGTGTGATATATCCTGTAAATTGAATTTCGGTGTAGTTTTCTTCCTAATCACCTTTCTTCTAAACAGCCTATCTCCTGTCCAAGCTATATGGTTTTTGTTTTTAAGCATAGGAAAATTGATGCTTAATAAAAATGAAGTATAATTCTACATGGGCTGGGATTTAGCTCAGTTGGTAGAGCACTGCTCTGCAGTTTCTGAGGTGAAATAATTTTTATTGATAAAGGAAATTAACCAAAAATTATATTTAAGGAATATAGCAGCCAGATAATACATTTGATATTGGAATCCATATGTTGAATTTGGCTATTGTCGAATTGATGATCACTTGTAATAATTTTGTCATTGTTGTTGCTGTTAGGTGCCATCAAGTCATATCCAATTCATAGCGACCCTCAGGGTTTTCAATGGTTGTTTCGGGATTGCCTTGGGAGTGGATTGCCACATGCTTCTCCTGTTAATTTTGTCATAATTGCTTTTAAATGAGATATGGAGGAAAATCTAGTTAAATTTAGAGTAAAGTTAGGGAAAAGTGAGTAGCATTCTGCTTCCCAAACATTCATATGAGATTATGTGGAGATTATTATTGAGATTATCTGGAGAGCTTTATAAAAATCCTTGTACTCGGGACTAAGCCCATACCAAGGAAATCAGAATTAAATTAAATCAGAATTCCTGGCTAGGGACATTAAGAAGTGTTGGTGGTCCAATGATCAGTATTTTAAAAAGATCCTTAGATGATTCCAAAAAGGCTTTGTTTTTCACATATATGTCTAAATACATATGCCCAACCACACACTTGAATTGTGTATATATCTATTTACTTTCTTAAAAAGATATACACATAATATGCATGAAGTAGCTGTGGTATAATGGTGAAGAACATGTACTTTGAAGTAAGAGCACTTGGATTTGAAATTTGGCTTTCTCACTTACTAGTTTTGTAACCTGAAGCAAATTACTTAAACTCACTGTGGTTCAGTTTCCTCATCTGTAAAAGGGGAACATAATAATGTGTAGTTCAATGCACTGGTATGAATATTAAATGAATTAAAACCCCAGAAGAATGCCTAGCAATTAGTAACTGCTATCTTGGTTTTATGGGTTGGGATTTAGCTCAGTTGGTAGAGTGCTGTGCTGCCATCTCTGAGGTCCCAAGTTTGATTCCCAGCACCACAAAAATGGGAGAAGGACTTGACAGTCCACTCCCAAGGCAATCCTGAAACAGTCAGCCATTGAAAACCCTATGAGGGTCACTATGATTCGGATACCGACTCGACAGCACCTAAAAACAACAACAGCATCTTGGTTTTATATTCAAGCATTCGATATTATTGCATATTCAAACATGCATAAAACACTTTCCTTAGAAACTTTAATCTAGTGAGAGGGACAATTATTTATTTATACTGCCAACATGGAATGCAGAGCCTAACACATGATAAGCATGTACTCTACTACTAAGCTCCATTCCCAGATCCCCCTTTTACATTTTTTTGAGACATAGGCAACCTCATGCTTAGAATTTGGAATCATCTTACCTCAGCTTTCTATGTCTTTGGGATTACAGGTAGGCGCCATTGTGCCAAGCCATATACAATCTTTTATTACTGTATGATAAGCTCAGCAGTGATAGTACTTAGAAGTAGAAAAGATATCTAGCATAGGAAGAATTGCAGTGGAGTTCAGGAAAGGTTTCCAAAGGAAGATAACACAAACTGTTTTAAGGGAATTTGCTCTGTTAGGAGAAGGAGGAAAGAGTAGTGTGAGAGAGAAGAGTGCATGAGAGACTGGAGTAGGTGTTGAAAGCATGGCATGTTCAGGAAAATGCAGAGAGCTGGGAATGGGAGGGAGTGGAATGTGTGGAGAGGGAGAGGAGAACTTGCTCTCAAAGACATCTGCATTTCTTCCTGGGGAGTTTGTGCCTTTTCTGGATGATAATGGAAAATCTCTGGAAAACTGATAATGAAAGTACTGGTATTTTTGGAACCAATAATCAATACTCTCACAAATACATTATTCCAAATGACAACCAGACATAGTTCTAGTCTGCAATGAATGTTTGAAAGGTTTTTTAACAGTGAGTAACAAAGGTAAATGTTTCATTAATGTACCTGTTCTGTACTCTATATTCAGTCTGGCTTTTCTATAATCTTAAATCATTTAGTCCTTATAATGAAAAGTAGATAACTCTAATATATGTAATCATCTTTTATCTGTAGTTTGTAACAGCACAAAAGTAGCAGTAATTTTGCTCTAATATGGCTTTCAGCCATATATGCTGTTCATATTTTTACCAAGAAATTGGTCATTTCATCTTCCCTGACCAAGTAGTCATGCTTATTTCAGATCTGTGGTCATATTTTCTGCCCAAAATGAACCTATTTTTATACTTTCCTTTAGATTCTCAGTTAGTTCTTCTTTGTACTTTGAATTACTAGGACACAAGGTATTGCTTCTGGCAGGAATTTGAAGGCAAAAATGTCCTAAACTTAGTCTATGGTCATAGACACAAGGGATCTATGTGTGAAATTGCTAAGACTCCTCTTGGTGATGGTAGTGCTAAAAATAAAATTATCCATACTGTGGGGAAATTTATTTAAAATAAACTTTAAGACCTGGGACAAAATTGGAATTAGGAGAAAGATATATTTAAGATCAAGTACATTTACTTGTAAAAGCATCCTTTATATTCTTTGAATCCATCAGTTTACACTCTGTGTGGTCTTGGCCTTGTCCCTCAACATTCTTAGGAGTCAGTTTTCTTTATCTGACTTCTGAATGTTTTGGGCTCCAGCATTCGGAAACTCATACCCCTGTGAAAACCAGTTGTTGAGAAGGGATGTGGGGAGTTGATGTGTAATACTGAATTATGTCAGCATCATATACAAACTCAAGAATCTTTTGAAGGAGAAACCCCAGTGCAGTTTAAAGACAAATGAACTTATGTTAAGAACATGAACTTTTTCATTCAACATGTAATTACTAAGTTTCTTGCATGTGGTAGTGCCCTCTATGTTGACATTAAAAGTTTTTTTTAGTTGTGATGTTAACTTTGAATATCTAGGCCTATAGAGGGAAATAGACTTCCACAATTAATTATGAGAATATACTCTTAGATCTTTAACCAAATAAGACCCTTCCCACTGAGGTCTTTCCACACTGTCCTATATAGAATTGAAGACTCCATCTCCAAAAGCTAATTTTTTCACTTATGTAAAATACTATATCTAACATACTATGTATTTTACTTTAAAAAATTATTATCTACTTTCCACTTCTTCCAGTTCCATAAGGACAGAGATATTTTTCTTTTTCCTATGCATTGGGCACACAGAGATGTTTTTTTCATGTCACTATATGTTGGATACATAATCATTTCTCAAAAATATTCATTGAATGAAATATCAAATTAATGAATGAGTGAAGCAATAATGAGAGATACTATGGGAACAAAGGAAAGAGTGAATATTTCTGTCTGTATATAGGTGGGATTAGCACAATTTGACCTAAATTTTGAAATAAATAGAATATTACTGAACATTGAAGGAAGAAGAGGAAGAAAAGACATGAAGAATTAATTCAAGTCTTGGCCATTAACTTGCTGTACTATTTATCTTTGAACCACTACTAGAACTGGTTTTTGTTTTTGTTGTTACATGCTGTCGAGTTGGGTCTGACTCATAGTGACCCTCTTAGGGTTTTAAATCACTAATTATTTTGGGATTGCTTTTGGAGTGTATTGCCACATCCTCCATTTTTTGTGGTGCTGGGGATTGAGTATACTATTTTTTACTTCCATTTTAGAATTCTATTTTTTTCTACTTCTTTATGGCCTGTGTAAGGAGTCTTTGTACCTTAATGCTCTGATACTTATTACTTAAGAAATTATTTTACAAATTCTATTATTTGCCTTCAGGCATACCACTGTGGCATCTGATCTCCTTAGATCTCAGAAGGTAAGCGGAGTTGGGCCTGGTTAGTCCTTGGATGGGAACACCGGGTATTATAGATTTGGGGGAACGTCCTGGCAGCCCACTCCTAAAAACCAATCAGCCATTGAAAACCCTTTGAATAGAGAAACACTGACATAGTGCTGTGTATGGCACAGTGTCTAGTTGTGTTTCATCTGTTGTACGTAGGGTTGCTATGAGTCAGACATTAACTCGAAAGCCCCTAACAACATCAACCTATTTCAAGCCATCTGAAAATTTTAGTCTACTATAACTCTATCAGCCTGCAGCTGTAGCCCTGTGGCATCCAATCCTGTCAGATCTCAGAAGCTAAGCAGGGTTGGGCCTGGTTAGTACCTGGGTGGAAGACCACCTGGGAACACCAGAAGCTGTAGGCTTGGGAGAAGGACCTGGCAACCTCCTCCCAAAAATCAATCTGCCATTGAAAACCCTATGCACAGCAGAGAAGCACTGACAATAGTGTTCCCCCTGTTGGACAGATGGTCGCTATGAGTCGGATACCGACTCGACGGCACCTAACAACAACAACAATGAGTCGGATACTGACTCGACGGCACCTAACAACAACAACAACAACAATAACAACAACAACAAGCACAATGTTGTTCAAAACATCTCTTGAATTTATCCATTTTGCCTCACTAAATTTTACAGGGGTGGGGTTTAGGTCAGTTAGTAGGGTGCGCTGTCCTTTCTCTGAGGACCTGGGCCCATTCCTTAGCGCTGCACAAACAGGAGAAATATGTGGATGTGGCAACCAAGTCCCAAAACAATCAGCCATTGAAAACTCTGTGAGGGTTGCTATGACTTAAATCCAACTTGATGGTACCTAACAACAACAACAACAAAGAAAAAAATTTTATACCTGTGGATTAGCACCTCTTCATTTCTCCCTACCCCTAATCTCTAGAAACTGCCATTTTATTCCCTGCTTCTATTATTTCACTATTTTATATATTTTATAAAATTATATTAATGCTGTATTTGTCTTTCTGTAACTAGTTTATTTAGTAAGCTTAATTTCCCCAAGCTTCATCCATATTGTCACATATTGCAGGATTTATTTTTTCTTTAAGTGTGAATAATATTCTATTGTGTGTATATGCCATATCTTCTTTATTCATCTATCTGTCAATGTATAGTTAAGTGTTTTCTTACCGTGGCTATTGTGATTAATGCTGCAGTGAACATGAAGATGCAAATATCTTTTTGCAATCCTTATTTCAAGTCATTTTGCTAAATACCCAGAAGTAGGATTATGGTATCATATAGTAGATCTGTTTTTTATTTTTTGAGGAATCTCCTTACTTCTTCCCATAGCAGCTGCATCATTTTTTTTTTTTAAATTGAGAGAGCCCCTTTACATTTCTGATTATCTGGGTAGCACATTTTCTTTAAAATATTTTTCTATAGTGAAATGCAACATGGTGAAAAAGTAAATTTAACATTGTTTTGGGTGGTATTTGGGGTTCAGTCCAGGCCCTAGTACCTGCTATGCACTACTGAACTTAATCCCCAGCTCCTTTTTTATTTTTTTATTTTGAGACAGGTTCTTGCTAAATGCTGCAGGCTGCTTCTAGCCTCAAACTTGCAGCTTATCCCGCCTTGACCTCCTGAATTGTTGGAGTTACTGGCATGTGCCGTGGTGCCTGGCAACAAATTTTTAAAATTTTTTTCAAAGATCTTCACAGTATCTATTTAATATGTTAATAACCACAGTAGTAAAAACCAAGGTCAAGAAATGTTCTATCTTTGAAACTGACTTACTTAGGATTATTTAATTCTGTATATATGTGAAAATTTTACCAAAGTCAGCAAAGAAATATGTAGATACAATTCATTTATAAAGTTCTCTTATTTTTAAACCAAATAAATAATTGGTCTTTTGATCTTGACACTTATTAGCACATAGGAGCCATTTATAACCAAGTATATGTGTATATGTTGCTATCAAACAAAAGTAGAATAAAACAAAATATATCTCAAAGAAAAATTAATGATAAGAATTTCTATCTCAAAATGTCTAGTTTTCTTGTACAAGATAAAATAAATATTAGTTATTAGAGCTTATAAGTTTATAAATTCTTATGTTTATACACATGCAATTAAGTTCCCTTAATACCATTTAAGAACATCATTGATTGTTAATTAAAAACTTAAAACATAATTGTAGTTTCACTTGCATTTATAATAAATAATACAGTAGAGTCCATAGTACACTTGGCTCAGTTAATCCCATGGTGAAATTTTGAGAAATGATAGCATAATGTCACAGTCACGATATTAACATTGATAAGAATCCACTGCTGCTTTTCAGGTTTTCCAGTTTTAGTTGCACTGTTTGTGTGCATGTATATGTGTGTGTCTGTGTGAGTATAAATTCTGTACAGTTTTATCACCTGAGTAGGCTCTTGAAGCCATTAAGGCTATCATGATTCTGAACATTTCCACCATCACAAGGATCCATAGTATCACCTATTATAACTACATTTACTTTTCTTCCATGCCCAGCCCATCCCTAACCCCAGAAAGCCACTAATCTTCCCTTCAATTGTGAAATTTCTTTATTTAAAAATTGTTATATAAATAGAATCATAGAATGTGAAAACTTTTGAGATTGGCTTTTCTTTTTCTACTCAGCATAATTCTCTGGGTTGTCATTCAGACTGTGCATACATCAATATACTCCTTTTTTGCTACTGAGTAGTAGCCCATGTTATGAATCATTGTTTCACCATTCACCTATTAAAGCATACCTGTACTGATTTCAGTTTCTATTATAAATAAAGCTTTGGTGAACTTTATACAGGTTTTTGTGTGATTATATTTTTGTAACTGTGAGATAAATTATACCTGTACTGATTTCAGTTTCTATTATAAATAAAGCTTTGGTGAACTTTATACAGGTTTTTGTGTGATTATATTTTTGTAACTGTGAGATAAATTGCTTCAAGTATAATTATTGCATTGCGTATCATATATTTGTTGTTGTTAGGTGCTGTATTTAGATTTATAAAAGGCCTCTGAACTGTTTCGCATTCCCACTAGCAATATATGAATGATGCACTCATTCCACATCCTTGCCAGCAATTGGTGCTGTCACTTTTTTATTTTAGCAATTCTGATAGGTATGCAGCAACATCATTACTAAACACATTTGTACCATTTTAGTTTTACTAAGAGCCTTACTCTACTCTATAAGCCGCACTAAGAGATTGCTAAGGAGGGATCAGACTGTTGTACATCTGCATGATTCTTATACCAAAATAAGATTGTAAATTTGCCTATATAAACATAATGTTCCCCTTCTTAGATGAGGAAATTTATCATTATAATTAATTCATATCTGTTCTTATTTATTTGTGGGCTGGGGCTTAGCTCAGTTGATAGAGTGCTGCTCTGCACTCTGAGGCCCTGGGTTCAGTCCAGAGCACCGCAAAAATGGGAGAAGGACATGAAAGCTCACTCCTGAAACAATCAGCCACTGAAAACCCTATGAAAAGGAGCAAAGCACTGACATAGTACTGGGCATGGCACAGTGTCAGGAAGTGTTTCATTCTGTTGTACATAGGGTCTCTTTGAGTCAGACCCAATGGGATGTAACAACACTAACATATCCACTCATTTCTTGGGACATTTGCAAAAATCACTGTTATACCACATAAATGTGCAGACATATTTTAATGATATAAATATGACAACAACTATTAAAAATGTTTTTAGAGCATTTATATTTCAAATCAATATGAACTTTCCAATCAGCATTTTTAGAGAGGACATATTTAATAAAAACACTTATTTAGCATCCATTTATGAAGTCAGATAACCTGTTTATATTGAGTTTTGTCTTTTCATATGTATTATCTTGATAAACTAAGAGGAAGTCATGATGTTTTGCAAATGAAGTAATTGTGGCTTACTTGCTGGGCAAATCTTATCCAAGACTGCACAGCTAATAATGTTAGAACTGTGACTAGGTAGTATCTTGAAGCTCTCTGTCTAGTGAGAAAAGGAATAAGTACATAGACATTGTATAAATAATGAAGTCCATAATTAATTTTTAAGATGAATACTCACCTTATTATGCACTCTTAGGCCAGTTTCAAATTGACATTAAATGTTTTACCTTCATGATCCAAGCATAGCATTCTCTGATGATCAACTCAGTTACTTTAAATCCAGCTAACATTGAATTCTGAATATGAGAGGTGCTCTTTAAGGTTTACTGTATAAGCCAAATGTTAATTAATTTTTAGAAGACTCTCATAAGAGGTTGAAAAATATGTTACCCCCACACCCAAGTAGATTAATAGCCAGTTTACTTTGTAAAAGTTTTACCTTTTTGTTAAAGTTTGGAGATAGACACAGTGGGTAAATAATTATTCAAATAATGACAGTATATCTTTCTCATTAATGCAGATACTTAAGAAGAGTAGGTTTGTAAAGTTAGAACTTTGTACTATAGCTCTACACTATAGTATGGATATTGCTTCATATTATGGCTTGAATTCTGCAGACCCAGTCCATATTTTTTGATATATACTAAAATATGAGAATAATCTATTCAATATGAAGCCTAGATAATTTGTCTAAATTTTCCTTACTAAGAGTGAATTAGATAACATTTTATTCAGATAATTCTTTTAGGTATCAAGTTATCTTTTGGTGACCATCGATTTGACATTATGTATATTTTATAAAGAATAGTTAGGGCCCCAAATCTGCCATTTTGTCAATCTTGACATTTCTTGCCTTTCACTCTCATAGTCTATCACTAGTCACATTCATTCTTTTTCCTCGGTGTCTCTCCAGGTAAATTCTGTCTAGAAGTGCTTCACTATCTCTCTTCTCTGACTAGGCTACCACACAGCTACAGTAGACTCTAGGCTGATTCCCTTCCAAATCCTCTTCCACACTCTAGCCAGAGTGATCTGAAATACAAATGGAACCATCTCTCTTCTCTATTTATGATCTTCTAAAGGTTTCCTATTGTCCTTAGGATAAAGTTCAAATTCTTACACTGACTGAAAGCATTTTGCCATCTTTCTAACAATATGGCTTGCCATGTTTTATCTTTACTGTAGAATTCCATCCATAACTGACTTTTTCAGGGTCTCTTGGGCACTTTCCCTGCCTGGAGTACAGTTCTATCAGCCTGCCTATCATACCATTCACTTCTGTCAGTGTTTCATAGCACTCTTAACGCTTATGATGTTCATCACACTGTATGATATGCTTTGTCTGGTTGTTTTTCTGTGTTTTTCTATTGTTCTGAAAGATCTGTAGGAAGAAACTAGCTCTTTTTATTGCTGCAACTGCTGCTTTTATTGCAATGACTAAAGCATAATAGTACTCAATAAATATCAATTAAATGAATAAGTTCGGGAATAAAATCTGCATTTACATAACTTTTTCTCTCTCTGTTATAAAGCAGGAGGGATATGACTTCTCATTAGCAGCCTTTAGATCAAAGGTGAAAATATTGATAAAAAAAATCTCCATTGGTCACCATTCTACAAAATCACATTCTATCATAGATGTTAAACTCTTACACTTCTGTTTCAGTTTGACTCTAAAATAATAGTAATTGAACCATTAAGTATTATTTTCTTCCTATATACAGGACTGCCTGCAGCCCATACCACTGTGGTGTGAGATCTTGGAAGCTAAGGAAGGTTGAGCCTGGTTAGTACTTGGATGGAAGACTGGGATTTAGCTCAGTTGGTAGAGCACTGCACTGCATTCTCTGAGGTCCCGAGTTCAATTCCCAGCACCACAAAAATGGGAGAAGGGCCTGGCAATCCACTCCCAAGGCAATCCCGAAACAGTCAGCCATTAAAAACCCTGTGAGGGTCGCTATGAGTTGGATACCGACTCGACAGCACCTAACAACAACTAAAATAATAATAATTGAACCATTAAGTATTATTTTCTTCCTATATACAGGATTGCCTGCAGCCCATACCACTGTGGTGTCAGATCTTGGAAGCTAAGGAGGGTTGGGCCTGGTTAGTACTTGGATGGAAGACTACCTGGGAATACCAGGTGCTGTAGGCTTGGGAGAAGGACCTGACAACCCACTCTCAAAAATCAATCTGCCATTGAAAACCCTATGAATAGCAGAAAAGCACTAAATAGTGTTTTGTCTTTTGTACATAGAGTCTCTATGAGTTGGACACTAACTCTAAGGCACCTAACAACAACAATATAAGCAAATTATACATAAAAGTATTTTAGCTCTATCTTTAAATGAACATCTCAGGCTGTAGTTGCTCCGCTCAACTTATTGTCACAATAAAATTTAATTAACACTACAGTGATCATGTTGAAATTTTGGATGAGGGTGTTAGTATAAACTATTTATGTAGTATAGATATAGAATTTTATTATGTTTAATAAGGTACAGAAATACTTAAGTAGTATCAGCTTTTCTTACATTGGATGTTTGCTTAAATTTGTCACTGAATAAAGTTTGGTTTTACTAGTCCATTTTTCTAATTTTAAAGACTACATATATGTATTATGAACAAAAGCATAAATATAACTGGGTGTAGTGGTGCATGCCTATAACCCCAGCAACTCAGGAGGCTGAGGCAGGAAGATGGCAGTTCAAGGCCAGAGGTAGTCTGCATAATTTAGGAAGACCCTATCTCAAAGTAAGAAATAAAAAATAGACTGGATGTGCATCTCACTGGTAGAGCACTTGCAAAGTTTACGCAAAACCCTGTGTTTAGCACCCAGGTACCATGAAAGAAAGAATGAATGAAAGGAGGGGGCAGGGAGGGAGAAGGAGGGTAGGAAAGAAAGAAGAAAGATGAGAATAAGGAAAATTAAAGGCACCCATCAACCCATCACCCAAAGATAACTGCAACTAATATTTTTCTATATATTTTACTGCCTTAAATCTATTTTTGACAGTTTTTCTTTTTCAATGTTTAGGTAATACATGAGAATTCTATTTACTATTATTTCATTTAGAATCCCTCTAGCACTTTTCATTTTTCACAAATGAAATTTTTTGAAATGGTCATGTGATGTTTCATATACAAGGTAGTGTTTTCTACAAATAATGACAATTTGAGTTCCTCCTTACCATTTGTATGCTGTTTATTTCTTTCTCTTGTTTGATTTCTCTATGACCTCCAGTACCATTTTGAATAAAAGAGATAAATTTGGACATTCTTATTTTGTTCCAGATCCTGAGAGAAAGCTTTCAGCTTTTCAGTTCAGCAATATGTCATCTGTGGGCTGATTATATATAACCTGAATGAGACATATTCCTTTTATTCTTAGTTTGTTCAGAGTTTATATCATGAAGAGATGTATCTTATCACATGTGTTTTCTGTATCTTTTGAGGTGATCATATGGCTCTCTATTAATATAATATACAATGTTTATTGATTTGTGTAAGTTGAACCACACTTGAAGCCCTGGTATAAGTACCACTTTATTGTGGTGAATTTTGATGTGTTATTGAATTCTTTTTGCTAGTGTTTTATTCAGAATTTTTGAGTGTATGTCCATCAAGAATTTTGGCCTGTAGGACATTTTCTGTTTTCTCCTTGTCTGGTATTGGATAACAGGGTCATGTTGATCTTATAGAATGAGTTTAAATGAATTCTTTCTTCA
Source organism: Pedetes capensis (assembly GCA_007922755.1). Taxonomy (NCBI): domain Eukaryota; kingdom Metazoa; phylum Chordata; class Mammalia; order Rodentia; family Pedetidae; genus Pedetes; species Pedetes capensis. The sequence continues at coordinate 13,671 of VMDO01023126.1, forward strand.
ATTTTTTTGAATAACTCTGGAAGAATTGGTATTAGTTCTTCAAATGTTTTGTATAATTTAGCAGTGAAGCCATTTGTTCCTGGACTTTCTTTTGATAGTTAAGATCTTTTTAAGCTAATTCAATCATTTCACTCATGGTCTGTTCAGAATTTTCTGTTTCTTTGTGATAAAATCTTTGTAATATATATGTGTTCAGGAAATTCTCCATTTCTTCTGATTTATTAAATTTGTTGGCATGTCATCATTCATAATTATCTCCAAGGAACCTTTGTATTTCTGTGATGTCAGTTGCAATGTCTCCTTTTGTCTCATATTTTATCTATTCGACTTTTCTATCTTAGATTTCCTAGTTTGTCTAGGTAATAGTTCTGTTTATCATTTTGAAAAAACAACTTCATTTCATTGATCTTTTGCAATTTTTGTCTTCTATTTCATTTATTTCTGTTCTAATCTTCGTTATGTCTTTCCTTCTACTAATTTGGAGTTTGATTTGTTCTTGAGTTTTTACTTACTTGCAGTGCAATTATAAGTTGTCTAAGATCCTCCTACATTTTTTCCATACATGTTGATTGCTCTTACTACTATTTTTGCTATATCTTGTAGGCCTTTTTTTTCTTTTTGTGGTACTGGGGAGTTGAACCCAGGGCCCCACACATGCTTTTTCCAAGTGTTCAATCATTGAGCCATATTCTCAGGCCATTTTTTTACTTTGTATTTTTGACACAGGGTCTCACTAAATTATGCAGGCTGTTTCTCACCTTGAATTTACAATTTTCTTGTCTCTATCTCCTGAGTTGGTGGGATTGTAGGTCTTGATATGTTGTATTTGCATAATAATTTGTTTTAAAATTTCCTTCTTAATTTATTCGTTAATGCATTCTGTTGTTCAAGAAGATGTTGTTTTCCTTGTTGTTTATTTCTATTTTTATTGCATTGTGGTGCAAAAATATACTCAATAAGATTTCATTTTTTAAAAAAATTTTGAGACTAATTTTGTGGATACCACATGACCTATCCTGGAGAATGTTCCATATGCTGTTGAGAAGAATATGCATTCTGCAGCTGTTGGATGGGACGTTTTGTAGATGTCTGTTAGGACCTCTTCCTGTCAGGTGCAATTTAACTCTGCTGCTACTTTGTTGACTTTTTGTCTGGATGATCTATCCACTGCTAAATGTGGGGTGTTAAAATTCCCTACTATTGAAATTCTCTACTGTTGGTGTAATGAGAGTCTGTCTTTCCTTTTGTTGTTGTTAGGTGCTATCAAGTCAGGTCTGATTCATAGAGACCCTATATACAACCGAACAAAACATTACCCAACACTGCCAAGCCTGACACTATGTCAGTGCTTCTCTGCTATTAATAATGTTTTCAGTGACTAATTGTTTTGGGATTCCTTCAGGAATGGATTGCCATGTCATTCTTCCATTTGTGAAGTGCTAGGGATTGAGAGAGCACAGAGCAGCCTGAGTGCTAGGCCTGAGAGAGCACAGAGCAGCACTCTAATAATTGAACTAAATCCCATCCCTGTCTTTCCCTTTTAGGTCTATTAATATTTGCCTATATATTCAGATGTTCTGATGCTGGACACACATATATTTATAGTTGTGGTTTCTGCTTGCTGAATTGGCCCTTTTTATCATTATATAATGAACTTCCTTTTTCTTTTTATTGGATTTTATTGAAAGCCTATTTTATCTAATTTAAGAATAGGTACTGTGACTTTCTTTTGGATAACATTTGAAAAGAATATCTTTTTCTATCACCTTACTTTCTGTGTAAGACTGTCTCATAATTAGTAGAATTTCAATGGTTATCTACTGGGTTGACTTTTATATATGAAAAATGGATATAATTATGTACTATTCTGCCCTAAGACATATTGCCAAGCCAAAGATGCTCGATATACCAGTAAAATTAATTGTATAATCTTTTTTGTCTTTTTTTGAATCCATTTATTTCCTTTTATACTTTTTCTTAGGACCTTAGATGAACAGAAAGAATAAATTTATCACCTTGATTCAGTATCCAGTTTTTACTGGATTAACTTCCATTTTGTTATGTTTATATGTAACAAGTGCTACACTTGCCTTGGCTCAGTTGATAAAGCGCTGCGCTGCAGTCGCTGAGGTCCCGAGTTCAATTCCCAGCACCTCAAAAAATGGGAGAAGGGCCTGGCAACCCACTCCTAAGGCAATCCCGAAACAGTCAGCCATTGAAAACCCTATGAGGGTCGCTATGAGTCGGATACCGACTTGATGGCACCTAACAACAACAACATATGTAACAAACATATGTATAATATTTATTTGATAATGTAATGAAAGCCATTAAGTCCATAACCAATCCTAAAACATTATCATAACCTATATAAAGCTCTATGTCCTCCTTTATCCTTTTACCTGATTTTTTCTCTTGTCCTCCATGGAAGGTAATTGCTGTTTTCAAATAATATTCAAAATATATGATAAATCAATAGAAAGTGAAGATTCTACCTTAACTTTTTAGTAGATAACATATCAATAATTGTGATATATTATATTAGATAAGTCAAGAAATGTCATATATAAGATATTACCATTTTAGTATGTATCCTAAGTTACAACAATAGTAAATTTTATATGTTGTTGGTAGGTGCCCTCGAGCTGGTCTAACTCATAGCGATGACCCTCATAGGGTTTTCAATGGCTGATTGTTTGGGGATTGTTTTTGGGAGTGGATTGCCATGCCATTCTATTATAAACTTTATATAGTCCATAAATTTTATATAGTATTTAAAATTTATCATCATACCTGTGAAGGGTTTGTAGTCTATTTATATATCTACCTTACACTAATTTATAATCACAGAGTCTGGAAGTTGCATCTAAGATTACCTGGTTTTAATTTACATTTGACCTAATCCTTCCCCTACTTGTCAGTGCACCCCCAAACCAAAATATGACCACTGAGACAATAGTAATTTTGTCACTAAATTATATTTCCAAATTCAGTGTGATTTTATAAAGTTATTTTGTATATTTTAAAATTCAGTATTTATGCCTTCATTCATGCTACAGGGTTCACTCAAATATAAAGATTCTTTATTTTTGTTAATTTTCTAATATTTGAATGAAACACAGAACAGGGTAAATGTTGGAACAATTATTAAAATATATGAAATAAACAAAAGTACATGGAAGGGAAATTTCAATAATAAATGCAAGTGTCTGCATTTATTCTTCTTTGGACTCTAATTTGAAATGAATATTAATGACTTATAAATTCAATCTGAAATCCTAAAATTCATATTTTAATAAACAGACAATAATATTAGTAGGATGGTTGTTGTTGTTGTTAGGTGCCGTCGAGTCATGTCTGACTCATAGAGACCCTCATAGGGTTTTCAATGGCTGAGTGCTTTGGGATTGCCTTGGGAGTGGATTGCCATGTCCTTCTCCCATAGTAGGATGGTGGTGTAGTTTTATTAGTACATTTGAGGTCTTACTGACTTGAATTTTCAATTTGGAAAGATGATTAATAAATTAGGAAAACAAATAATGCTATATGAATGAGAGTAGAATTAACACATTAACCCCAATTAATTTTCTTACTGCGAAGTTGACATTTTGGATGTCACATTTAGAATATGCAATGAATTTCTTTCATTATTTCAGATTATCCAAAATCTAAAAAATATAGTTATTAGTGTAATTTAGTGTAGGATTTATTCCCCCGGGAAAGATTTTAGAGATACACTTTTAAAAGGGACTGCTAGAGTTGGTGTATCTACTAGAACAAATAGACATTAAAAATGAATAAGTGTTCAGCTGGACTCCATGGCATACCCCTGTAATCTTGGCAACTCAGAAGCAACCTGAGAAGCTTAGCAAGATCTTTTCTCAAAATAAAAAATAAAAGGGAAGCTGGAGTATAAGGTAGTGGTAGAACAATTGCCTAGTATGTGTGAGGGCTTGGGTTCAAAACCTCCAGCACTGCCAAAAAATGTATACATGCTCAAGCCCAATAAGAAATCATATTTTAATCATTCACCAGTTGAAGTTAGTTCCAGGTCAGTAGACTACAGACAGCAGGTATACAGGTAGATTATATACCCATAGTCACTCAGCAACTCAGACTAATGGACATTCTACCATGTTTAACATCCGACTTATCAATATCAAGCTGACAGAGGTGAAAATAGCAAAGAGACATTTTTGCTTCTGGCATACAGGTGGAACATATATCTTCCACTATTATATTGTCTAGTATTCAGTTACATATCCACAGCTTTCGACAAAGGAGGCTGGGAAATAGATCTGGATGGACAAGAACTATTTTTGACAAACGGCCAACAGAATCTGCCACAGCAAATTTTTAAGGGAGATTCTAAAAAAGAGACTTCTTTGGGGTCTGGCAAATCTAAGATTAAATCTTGCTAATTTTCCTACCAGTTGAATAACCCTGGAAAAACTATATACCTTACCTCTGCCATAATAGATACATCTATAACACAGAGGTAAGACTATCCCCACACCTACCCTAACAAGGATTATTGTAGAATTGAATGAAATCATGCATGTAAGTTGCCTAAAAAGTCTGAGTATAATAAAAATGGTATATTTTATTATTATTGTTAAGTAATGATATGTTATATATATCATTATAAGTGCTAAACTTTTTCACCTACCCACCAACAAAGAATATCTCCCATTTTAATGGCTTCAAATCATATAGTTTCTTTTATGAATTGCAACATGTTCTTTGGGAAGCTCCCTTAAGAAAAAGTACTTAGGATAGCAGATAAGGTTACTATTTAAATACCTATTTTAAAAAATTAAAAATTTTGGTTTAAATACTAGAAGCTTGGAAAATAGATTTTTGAGAAAATGGACACAAGGGTACTGTTAGTTTGTATGTAGGTGAGCAAAGTTCATCACATGGGTTGCAAAATACTTTGAATAGGTCCAATAAGGTTCGGGTTTGGTGAAAGTGGAAAGGCGTATGTACCAGTGAAAAAGGAAAATCCAAAGGATTTGAGTCATGTCAGCTCTTCACACATCTTTCCTTGGCAGCTGTTATATCTCTAACTCTCTTCCTACCTTCTTTGCCAGTCCCAAGAAATTTTAAAACAGAGAGATAAAGGATGGGGGTGGATGTTGAGGAGTAAGAGTGTTATAAGTTGGAGAAAATAGAGGAACAACCACGTAATACAATATCAATGCCATCCTAAATCAATATGGATTAGTTTGTGTAGGTAAAAACCTGAAAAAAAAACTGTTAGTATTTTATTTATGAATGTTGGCAAAACGAATATATTTTTCCAATTCATTATGATTATACTAAAATGGAAAATGGAGCTTCTTAAGTAGAATAAAAATATCTACAATGATAAGATATGCTAACAGACTTCTGTGATATTGCTCAAAAGATTATGAAAAATTGTTCATCTCTAGCTTTCATAGGGAATAGAATTCTATGGAAACATTAAAGACATTTATGTAAGGAGACAGGTACAATGTGCAATAAAAATGTGGAATATCTTTCATGCAACTACTTGTCTAGGGAGCAGCAGCTCTGCTGGTTGTATATTGCCACTACCTTAGTCTAGTAGGATGAGTATTGAGACCACACAAAATCTACTATCATAGACTTCCATAGGGTTTCATTATAACATTTTCATAATTCATGTAATATATTTTGATCATATTCACTCCCTCTGTTACTCTTTCTTATCTCCCTATCCCTCTCCCTTGCTTTTCCCTTCTAGATCTCTAATGTAGTCTGTTCTACTCTGAAACTTCTCATGTACTTCATAGCAAATTGTACAAAGAATCCAATAAAGAACATAGACTGAGAAAAGACCAAGTCATAATTAAAAAAAAATTCCTTCTGTTGGGTTTTACTTTTATGAAAAGTAAAGTAAAACTTAAGCCACCACATCTCAAAATCTCCTAAAACTAGGATATAGGGCTATCTATGGAGCAATTAAAGTTTTAAATTTTGGCATATTATTTTGTTTCATTTTTGACAAAATGTGAAGACCTCATTTATTTGGCAAACTTCTTAAGATATTTCAACTGGTTGTTCATAATACTTTTTGAAAAACATGTGGATTCTTGCCTAAAAATATCATTAGTTTGAGCATAGTGAATGACACTAAGGTTTCCCATGGGGCTTAGAAGCAATATAGTTAAATAAAAGACAATATGTTGGCCCAGCATAGTGGTACACACCTGGCCAGGACTTGGGAGGCTGAGGTAGGATACTTACAAGTTCCAGGCCCACCTGGGCCACATAGTGAGTTCTAGGACAGCCTGTGCTATGCTAAGAGTGTGTCTCAAAAATTGAAAATAAGTAGTACCTAAATTATGCTAATGAAATGTTAAAATTTAAAAGTTTTTAGGGAAGAAAGAAAATAGTCATTTCAGAATAATTTTAAACAGAAAAGAAGACTTTCCTCTACAGATGTAAAAGACACGAGAAAATTAATTTTTAATTTTCTTTGTATGGAAAAGATCATTGTGAATTGTTTTATGATGATCATTTTACTAACTAAATCTTGTATTTGCACAGGGAAAAGTCTGTTGTGAAGACATAATACTTCTTGGATGCACAATTGGAGTATTCTTACATATTCTTGATAGAATTATTAATTTACAAATCTATATCATGCATTAGGTCTACAGCCATACCACCCTGATGACTGATCTTGCCAGATCTCAGAAGCTAAGCAGGATCAGACTGTTTAGTACTTGGGTAGGAGACCACCTGGGAATACTGGGTGCTGTAGGCTTGGGAGAAGAACCTGGCAACTCACTCCTGAAGTTATCAGCTGTCAAAAATCCTATGAGTAGCAGGGAAGCACTGACAATAGTGCCAAGCATGACACAATTTCCAGTAGTGTTGTCACTATGAGTTGGATCCAACTCTACAGCACCTAACACCACCACCACCACCAATAGAACAACAAAACACCATATATTACTTAAATAAATGAACACTTATTTTGCAAGTAGGAATATTAATATTGGGCAAGTAAGTAGCAGAGGTCACAAAATTTGAAAATATTGTAGTCATCATTCTTTTTATTCTAAGTCTGCTTTGTCTTCAGTTTAATAAGAAGAATTAAAATTGCCTTAATAACATGGAGATGTTCCCCATTGTAGGGTTACTTTATGCAGAAGTAAAAATTCTGCTATTGTAAGTTTTAGAAATGAAGAATTCAGTTTTGCACAGAGGGAAATGACTGATTCTATGAAAAATTATTGTAGAAATCCCCTCAGCACCCACTTAGGTAGATATCCAAGCCCTATCTGAACAACTTTAGTAACTTAGCTTATATTTTATGTCACAACTCATTTTCAGAAATCTCTAATTATGAGAAAACTTCTGCCTAATTCAAGGTAAAAGGACAATTTGAAACTTTCACTCACTGGTTTTGTTATCTATTCAGGTTATAATTCCCCCTCCTATCAGAATCCTTCATAAACATGTTAAGGTGATCAACAGATCCTCTACTAGGTCTTTCCTGAATTACCTATTCATGATTCACCATTGGTTTGTGCTTGCTTTTTTTAAGTTTACCTTTCATTTATTTATTTATTTATTTATTTATTTATTTATTTATTTACTTATTTATTTAATTTATTTATTTGAAAGGATGTCACTATGTATGTAGCCTGTGGTTAGATGCCATCAAGTCGAGTCGGACTCATATATAGCAGACCCTACATATAGCAGAATGAAACACTCACCGATTCTGTGACAGGTACACGGTTATTTATGTTTAAGCCCATTGTTATAGACACTGTGTCAATCCATCTGGTGGAGGGTTTTCTCAGGTAGAGGCACAGCTCTGCAGTCTCTGAGGTCCCAAGTTTGATTCCCAGCACCACAAAAGTGGGAGAAGGACATGGCAATCCACTCCCTAGGCAATCCTGAAACAGCCACTGAAAACCCTGAGGGTCACTATGAGTTGGAGATGACCTGACTGCACCTAACAACTATGTAGTCTAGGCTGGCCTTAAACTTGCAGCCCTCCTAAGTGTGCCACCAGGCCTGGCTCAAGTTTACTTTTTTTTTTTTTGTAAATTGCAGCTCAATATGGTGACTAATGTCCTTCCATAAGTGTGTTTATAATTCATTTTATATCATCATTTAATTGTGGTTTTTATTAGAAATTATTTTAACCAAATATTCTATAGTAACTTTTAAACTGATTCAACTTAATGATGGATACTTTAATATGAAATAGGATTGTTGTAACATTCTAAAAATCAGTGCATTGGTTCCTATTAATACTATATAAAGTTACAAATCATTGTACACTGAATGCAAAAAATGGAGAAGTCAATTAACATAAAAAAATCTAAGATTTCCTTTCAGCTGAAGAGTCCTTGGATTCTTCCAATTTCGTCTCTAATTACTCTCCTTGTACTTTCTTTCCTATGGAAAATCTAAAATTGAGATCTTTAGAAATATTTAATTGTTTTCCAAGTATTTGCTTCTGTTTCCTTTCTATCATTGATTCAACCTGTGGTTCTACCTACCATTCAATAAAAAGTGTTTACATGTCAAACCAAATAAAACATGACCACTTCCTTATTCTGGGATATTTATCTTCAGATTTGTGCACTAGCTTATGTGTTATATGTATTTCTCACCATTCTCTAGTTAACTCATATGAACTCTCATGTCCTATACAGTGAAGCCTTTCCATATAGTGTAGTGAAGTCTTTCCATACATAAAGAGTAACTTATAGTCTTATTAAGACTTTTAAAAGAATAATTACTGATTGCCTTGCTGCACTTGTTAAGATCTAGTGAGATAAAGAGAATATAGTGTCTGCTTTCAAGAAACCAATAGTTTATTGACTAGTAATGTAAAAAACTACTATGTTTTTATTCTTAAATTTTAAGTTCAGGAATCTTGGCTCTTATTGTTTTCCTATGAATGTAAAACACATATAACACAAGCAGTATATGGTTATTCCACAAAAAAATGTTGACACAGAGGAGTGATTCATAAGAATATATTTGAGCTGGGATAGTCAGGAACTTATTCTCTGTGCTACTTTAGGTTAGATTTATATCAAAAGGCATTTTTATTTACTTCTCCTCATTATATAGCTCTTTGCTCATATAATGCATCTATTTGATGTAATGTGAGTTCAGTATATCTTTGTTACCTAATAGGATTCATTTCCTAGCCAGTCATATTGTAGACGTAGTATTCAATAATGTTTATGGAATGAAATAAAACATAAAATTTTTAAGTCATTCCAAGAATTTATATCTTTCTTTCTACTATGTTTTTATTCTTAAATTTTAAGTTCAGAAACCTTGGCTTTTATTGTTTTCCTATTACATTCCTCCCTTACCATTTTCCTGAGTTATTTTTTCCACAGATTTATTTCATTTTATGTAGTTGAAAACATTATTTTCAAGTTAATGGTCATACCACTAAGGCATAACCCAAAAGCTTAAATGGCTGAGATTTCTGTGAATGAACTGAAGGCATTGGTCTGAGTGATGCACAATAACTCTGAGTAGTCTTAGGGATTACCAGAAACAGGGGTGCCTTTCCTTCTTTAGTACTAACATATATTTTATACACATTCTTAAAGACTTTCTTTTTATATTCATTTTGATGTATATGTGCCTTTAGTAACCAATAAATATATGCCAATAAAAACTGTAAAGATGTTGAATGTTTCAAATTCCATTTGATTATTATAAATAACTTAAAATTATATTATTTACCTAGAGTATTTTCCCTTAATTAAAAGGTCATGTTATTTATTTATTTATTTTTTGCTTGGAGGGATCCTTTCCTCTCTGAAATGGAATAAAGACAGTCATGTATAAATATTTTACATTAATATTTATCATATATGGAATTTATAAGACATTTTATATAATATTATATATCAAGACCCTATTTTGAGCAACGCTGCTGTGAAGAAAGGACTTTGACAAATCCATAATTTTATAGACAGCCTATTGGTAAATGTACAAGAGTGTACTATGCAGAAGGTATAAATAGTTTAATGTTTAAAATTTTATTTGGGAGCTAATGAGATTTTGTTTGAGATTTTGTTTCAATGAGAGAAGATAAGCTAAAATTATTTCTTTTTATTTTTATAAGTAATTTTTTAGTAGACAGCTTGGTGGGTTTCATTTTGCTGGTTTCATATATGCATATCCTTGTACATTGTTCATGTTTACCTCCCCCATTACTCCCTCATGACCTCCCTTCTCCTGCTGATCCCCTTTCTTCTCACTAATGGTCTATCTTCTGCTTGCATGTTTTGTTTGTACAAAATTTGCTTATTCAACAAACATACCAAACATAAGCCATGAATCAAGCACTTGTATTAGGCACTGCTAATAAAAAGTAAGGGCTGGGATTTAGCTCAGTTGGTAGAGTGCCACTCTGTAATCTCTGAGGTCCCAAGTTCAATTCCCCACACCACAAAAATGGGAGAAGGACGGCGATCCAGTCCCAAGGCAATCCCAAAACAATCTGCCATTGAGAACCCTATGAGGGTCGGTTGCTATGAGTCAGACACGACTCAAGGGTACCTAACAACAACAACAACAACAACAATAAAAAGTAACCAAAATATACAGTACCCTAGAAGACAAAAATTTATTACTGATACAGGCTTATGCCTCTGCTCATCATATAGCCACTCAGAAAATTTCACACAACTTATTGATCCAAGTGTTGCACTTTACATTTAACTATTTAACTAGAATTTTAAGTAGATGACCTAAGGGAAAGAATTTTATTGGTAGGATACCTATTTTCTATTACAACATTTTCTATTGACAAGACATAAGATTCTGATGAGTTTGAAGTTGTATGTGTTAAAGTAATGAAAATATTGGCTCTTTTTGTTAATGTATGGTGGTCATCCATTAGGGAGTGAGCACAGCAGTGAAAGTGAACTAATGAGGTATAGGTTACTTTGTTGTTGTTGTTAGGTGCCGTCGAGTCGGCCGACTCATAGCGACCCTCTGTACAACAGGGGAACCACTATTGTCAGTGCTTCTCTGCTGTTCATAGGGTTTTCAATAGCAGACTGATTTTTGGGAGGGGGTTGCCAGGTCCTTCTCCCAGCCTACAGCTTCTGGTGTTCCCAGGCGGTCTCCCATCCAGGTACTAACCAGGCCCAACCCTGCTTAGCTTCCGAGATTTGACGGGATCGGATGCCACAGGGCTATAGCTGCAGGCATAGGTTACTTTAGTTACACATATTTTAACTGAATATGTGCTTGAAATGACTTGATCATTTAAAAATTTGTTATAAAACTTTAGAAATAACCATTTTCATTGAACCAATTCTATATAGAATATTCACATCACAATAATCTCATATATAAACTAAAAGCTTTGGACCAAAACAATAATTAATGTAGTCCATTTTTGAACCTGAGCCTTCCTTGTATCTGAAAATATTAAATTTAAATAAATGTTTTAAAAGCTTGTGGAAAACATCCAGCACCAGTAAAAAATTAAGAAAATATAATTTCTTTTAAGCAGTGTCCTAGAGAAAGTGTTCATAAATCCATTTGAAGACAAATGCATATGTATTAGATATTATAACACTCCATTTCAGTGAATTACATTCTGTAATCCTTCATTATATATTGAAGGGCATAACATAGCTTTCCTTTTTAGCATTTAGGTCAGCTATAATATTTGAGCAATATAAATGAAGCAAAAGAAAAGAATAGATATGCTGGGTTTATTATTTTAGCAAAATTGTTAGTTCATAAATATTTTATACATTGATTCCCCCCCACACCTTGTATGTCCAAATTCTTCTATAGACAACTTGAAAATTATTTTATTTTAAAAATAACAATAACAACAAAACAAAGTTAAATAAAATGACACTTAGAATGTTGCTTATCTTAAATGGATTTATACAATCTTGCATAATAATACTTAAAATATTAATAAATGACATCCCTGCTCTGAATAGCTTCGAGGTCTGAAATACTTAATAAACTCAATGATAGTGAAAATTCCTTTTGCATTATGATTACATGTGAAGTATGTTTTAAATGTAAATTCTTACAGATGGATTAGTAATTTAAGATTCTACATTAACGGGTTTTCCTCATTTCGAGTAACATGTTTCTCTTTCTAGCCTCTTCAATGTTGTTATTTCCTTACTAAGGAGGAAAATCACCTAATCTCTCTGGATTTCTTTTTTAGATAATCAGGACCATTTCTTTTACATAAGCTGGCAGAATTAAGAGCACAGTTTTAGAATAAGTCAGAACTGGGATTGACTCACATTCAGCACATGAGTCACTGGGCCATTTTAATTACATTAGCTAAATTTCAATTTTCTCTTCTGTAAAATTCTTGGTTTTGAGCTTTTAAAGGTTAGCAATCACATGAAGTACTGAGTGAAATTTAGAATTATATACAAAAATTGTACTTAGTATAGTGCCATTAATACAATATATTTCCAATAGATGGTAAGATAATTTTAACATTAATATTATACTGTACACTAAAACATAAACTCCATGGAGACTTATCTGTTTTGTTCACTGCTATATTCCCAGTGCCCAGGAGACTCTTTAGCAAATACAAATTGTTCCATATATATTTGCTGCAAGATTGAAAATAAGGATGGGTGGGTGAATTAGTTTACCCCCAGGGTAATTACTCACCAGAGTTGAATTTTAGAGAATTGCCTATGGTTACTGCTAGTACAAGGAATTGTAGCTGTGCTTTTTGCATTTGAAGTCACATTTTCAGTCTTTACTAGGATATACTTTGAACTCAAAGGGAAATCAATAACTTTTTAATAATGATCCCTATTTCTGACAAAACACACCTATGTGAGATAAATAGTTTTTTTTTAGTTAGCATAATATTTGAGTAATATGCATTTTAATATTTATATTTATTTTACACATCATAAATTATGCATTTTCTTTTGGTTTATTGGACAATACTTACATAACTATATAACCTTTCCTCCATGTGTGGGTCATCTTGTTGTGCTGTGAGGACTTGCATGTTGCTGTGATCCTGAGAACTATGGTACTCATATTTCAGATACCAGCAGGGCCAGCCATAGTGGACAGGTTTCAGTTGAGCTTCTAGACTAAGAGAAGGGAAAAATACCTGGCATCCCACTCCCCCAAACAATTAGCCATTAAAAACCCTATGAGTAGCAGAGAAGCACTGTCAAATATAGTGCCAGAAAATGAACCCTCCTTGCTGGAAGGCATTCAAGAAACAATTAGGAAAGTGATACCCCTCAGAGTAAAGCCGACCTTAGTGGCAAGAATGGAGTAAAGCCCATGGGCCCTCCGGTTGTTGATGTGTCACAACTCGATAAGATGAAACATAGTGACTGTAACAATGGGCTCAGATTTAGAAAGATCATGTGTATGGCACAGTGTTGATTAGTGTTTTGTTCTGTTGTACGTAGGGTCACTGTGAGTTGATTCCAACTTGATGGCACCTAACAGCATATCACCTTACATTTACCAAAATGTAAGAAAAAATTGCTAATATTATGTTGGAGTATGAGAAGCTTCCACCTGAAACCTGAGATTTTTGTCCCCAGGTGATTCTGAATAACATGCCTATTCTGTAGTTCACACAGCTTCTCAGATATCTATAAAAGCTACTTGACTTTTACAGCAGGTAAGAGCATAGTTTAGAAGTTAAGTAATATTTAGATATACTTTGTCAAGTTATTTAGATTGGTCCATTTCCAATTCAGACTTTTTGTTGGTATCAGATAAATCTAGTAACTGTCTCACTTTTTTAAATTCAGTGGAAAAACTTCACATCAACAAATTTCTGCTAAAAATATTATGTCCAGGTTCACAGAACTGCTTCCAGAAAGTATAGGTTGATTATTTTGGGGCACTATGTTTCGGTTTCACAATGCTGAAGCATTTGTGTATGCATATACCCACAATGAGACAATTTCTCAAGAGATGAAATGAGAAAAATATCCCATTAAATGTGATATTTCTGCTGGTTGGAGGCCCAGTTCATCTTTATGATGCCCAAAATTGTCCATTTCCTATCTACCCTTGACTACCCTCTGGTGAAGAATGGTCATGAACATTTTACTCCTTGTTTCTACCTTCAGTTCGGGCAGCTTAAAATTATTATCTTCTCAGTTCTGGCTATATTGTCCAGGAGAGGTGTGAGATGGATAGAATCATTTGGAACATTTAACCTGAATGTGTTTAATACTAACTTTAAGATCTTCCTATCTAGCCACCAAACGTTTTAAATGTAATTATTAGACACTGCTTTGTTCTGACCACTTCAAATAAAATACTTGAGAAAGGAAAACTTTCCTGATACCTGTTTTCTCTGTTTTGAACAGTACAACCAACCAATTAGTAGTTATGAGTTACAAGTAGTTCCAGCTGGATTAGAACATCATTCACTTCTTTCCCCACTTTACTGAATTCTCTGCATCTTACCATAAAATTCTAGTTTGTGCAATGAGATTAGTCATGGGGGGCATATAAATTGCCCCTCAACTAAGTATTTAACACTCATTCATTATATCTGGATATAATGACATCTGGATAGCAGCATTATACTCTCTCTAAAGGAATATACAAGATGGCATTTGTTTGCAATATGTTGTAATACTTGGGAATATTCTAATATTGATATTACTTCTAGGTGGTGAGTCTTAAGAGATCAGAAAAACATGTCTTGAGCTTGGTTTCTATATGCCTAGTTAATTACACAGTACTCTGCATATAGTATGTATGCAGCCAGTGTTTGCTGGTAATCAGCCTTATTGCTGAGCTGTTCACATTAACCAAAACAAGTGTACTCTTGAGAAATCAAGCCATAAGCAAAGGAATATAATAGCTAATCCTCTTACAGAAATTTCAGAATAAAGTGCATTCAAAACGTTAAAGATTCTAATGTTTTCCTGCTGCAAGAGGCAAATTTATTAAAGCTTCAGTTGAGATGGAAAGCACAAAAGCCCTAGTGTGATTATATATGTGTGTATGTGTGTGTGTGTGTGTGTGTGTGTGTGTGTGTGTTCTAAGCTATAGAGAAGTTTCTTTGGTTTTATTTTATTTTATAATTTTTGTTGTATCTTATTTACTTTCATCTCTTTGGCAGTGCTATAATGTTATTCTGCAAGTATTACAAATAAATTCATCTGTGTAAGTCTCATACTGATTCTTTATAAAGGTGGAATAAATGTAGGAATTTTTCAGAGATACTCAGAACTTAAAGAATAGAGGATATAAAGGTATGAACAAATCACAGTTTCATCAGTATTTTTATCTTAGACATGAAGCCAACATTCTTGGAAACTATTTTGTGTATAGTTGATTTCTTCTTCTGGTGGTTTTTGGCACTTTAAAACTAAGCTTGATAATAGCTGTGGTTCAGCAAAAGTCTAAATATCTATGTATAATTAGTTTTATGTCAAAAAGGGTAGATATTACATTTTTCCATATAACTAGCAGATAGAACAGGCAGATAGAAATAACAATATTACTTTGTACATAGTTACATGTAGTATACATAGCTTTTGAGGTATTTCTAAACCTGATAGATTCAAGCCTATTTTTTCACTTGTTTCTTTTAATTAGAGAAGGCATAAAAATTATGAATGTTAAGAGTGCCCCGCTTTCTTCCAAAATGATTGGTTTCCTTCATTTAATCATTAAAAAGAATCATAAAAAGTTTATGAAGAATGTACCAAAGCCATACACTATTGAAGAAGTGAGGGATAAGATAGATGATAAAATCATTGCTCTAAAGGAGTAGTAGGAAGAAAATTGAGGAAATGCAAAATTTAAAGATAATTTAATAACTTCTATCTTCAAGTATTGGGAGAAGGACCCAGCAACCCACCCCAAAACACAATCTGCCATTGAAAACCCTATGAATAGCTGAGAAGCAGTTAACAATACTGTTTTGCCTATTGTACATACGGTAGCTAAGAGTCAGGCACCAACTCAACAGCAACTAACAACAACAATAATCCTCGAGTATATTATTAGTATTATGGAAACAAAGTAAGGAAACACATAGTAGGGGTAGTAACTTAATTTCAAATGAGTAAGAGTGTTATGACTTCTTGCACATAAAGGAAATAGTACTGTGTGTAATGTCAAGGCAAGACTGAGTGAATGGTAGAAGACTAAGCATATTTGGGGCCTGGACTTTTTATTTCCTGCTAAGAAATTTGTTCTGTAGGGGAATTTAATGAACCTTATTAATGTGTTTTTAAATAAGGAGGTGATATTTTTTGTTTTATGAAAGAGAACATGCCTGATAATATGGGCTACAAAAAGATGGCTTTCTAATTGTCCATATAGGTAATGGAGGATGAGTTCAACATGTAAGAGCAGTTTTAATTGACAGAGAATCATGATGCCCAGTGTCTACCTTAAGGATATGGGTAGATAGTAGTGTCATTTCTCACCACAAACCTGGAGAACAAAAGAAGAGATTCTAGGATATGTCTGATCAGTTAGCATTCAATGCTCCTGTGAGACACCAGGAGAGAGAAAATATAAACAGATAATGGCACCTGAACTTTAAGAAAAAAGTTTACATCAAATATAGAAGTTTGACTATAAGTTTTTCCCTGAAAAGTGAATTTGTTGAGTTGATGGAAACATTGATGTAGAAGGTATCAAGTGAGAAGGGATGAAGGACAAAAAGAAACTTAAGGGTCAGGATGGGGAGACATTGGGAGAGGAAGGCACAGAAAGCATGACAGTTGCTTATCTTAACTTTGTGGCAAACAGGGACATGAAGCAAATTGCTGTTTTATAAAAAGAAATATAAGTAATAAGAAACTATTTAATGTGGATAAATATTTTGGCTGTCTGTAAGATTGTCAAATTTCGAGTGTGGGATGTTTGAAAATCAAAACTTTCACCTGTTATTAACTGTTATTAACTGCTTTTACCTGTTATTAACTACTTTTTACTCAAACTCAGGATGCCTATTTTTCCTTCATTTTTTTTACTTGAATTTTATGCTAATATTATAGACTATTGGGAAAAAAAAACAAAAAAATCCATACAATTACCTTTTCTTTCATGCTTGGTGGATTTATAGCTTTCATATAAATAGCATCCAGAAAGATGAAAATAATTATCAGAATTTCATTCATTAAGTTTATTTCATGACTATAATAACTGAAACTGGATATTTTTATTTTGGTTTGTATCAAGAAGAGAGTTTAATTTAGGCAGATAATGATGATCATGTTTGGGCTTGTTTTGATCTTTGAATCCTGATTCATATAGATAAACAAATAGAATTTTCATAGTTTATTTAGGAAGGAAAGTATGGTTTGTCTATCAGTAAGGAATATAGTCAATGTCTATTCCTGCTTATTTCTTCCCATGTATCCTTTGATCAAAGCAATATACTCTACATGTTTGAATACCTTTATCAGGCTTCCCACCCCATCTAGGATTTATTTTAAATAGAAAATTAAGCCAAATAGGTATAAAGCATTCAATATGCTGAAGTAAATACTGCAAAAAAGTGTTTTTACTTCCAATGCCTATAGTTTTTTAAAGTTAATTTGTTAGTCCCTAGATCCATTACAAGTGAAATAGATTGTTTAAATTGTTCATTTACATTGAAGTGTAATCTTCCAGTTAGTATACAAACATTATTGACTTTTTGTCATAAATGTGAAGATTGCGGCTACACAAACAACTTTTCTCTTTGAAAAAAATTTTGAATTATCTTGTAGTGTGGGAGTTACACTGTGTATGTGTATATTTGCTCTACAAATGAGGAATTTAAGAGCAGCAATTCTTTCTTTCCATTTATAATATCCTTTCCTACTTAAATTCACTCCTGAATTTAACTACCAGATGTTTTCTCAGGAAAATCCATATTGACTTCCATTATCTTTATAAAACTGACTTTAGGTAGTAAAGAAAAGGAAGCATGAGGTAATTATGGTGTTATGCCAGCAAAATTATTGCCATTTTATACTTAAATATGGTTCACTTTTTAAATATATGTCTATACTGAAATGATTGCAAAATTAACATATAGCTACTGAATGGCTTCAAGCTCATGGAAGAAAATCATGAAGTTTAGGACATGACCTTTTCATAAGTTTCTCTGCTAATGTAATGTCATAATCTTTCAGGAATCTTGTATCTCTGGAAGCAGAATGTAGGAAAGATGTCAAACCCCTTTGCCTCTCTGCTCTAAACTGCCAGTATCCTCTTCTCTCATATACTCTCTCAGTCAAAACAAAGAGAGAGAGAAATAACTGGGGTTAACTGCAAAAGGTCATTTGGTGCTCTGGGTAAGTTGCTGGAAGTGATCCCAGAAGTTACAGGCTAGTCTACTTGTCTTAAGTCCCTGGTAAAAATCTGGACAAGAATTTTGATTAGGTGTTAAAATAACATTGTAACTCAATCTATCCTTAAATTGGTCTCATAAACTTCCACAAATAGGGTCACAATTGCTGTCACTTCCTTTTTATGATGTTTCGCTTGGAGGAAGGAAAAGCACCTCCTGTGTTCATTAAGAGTTTGTAGCCACTGGGGCTGGAAAACTTTCCCT
>VMDO01023127.1:0-32216 GCA_007922755.1 Pedetes capensis
ACTTCAGCTATTGACTGCCTCATTGCTTCTTATTCCTGTGTCTTTTTGCCAGAAACCATAGAAATTAATACTGAAAATAAATGCTTCAAATATAGCAGTATAACAGTTCTTTAGACCTTAAAGGAAATATCTACTGTTGTGTTGTTTGCAGACATGAAGCTCTGTGTATTAATAAAGATTGATGTTTAAATAAACATTTTTATCACTTTATATTTCCACGTGGATATGAATTAGGATCACCTCTGCTTATGTTTAAAATAAATCCAGTTTCTTCTCTGTAAATCTCTGTTTAAAAAAAAAACACAGTGATTTGTGTCTGGAAGAGCTATATAATATCCAGGTGCTTTTTATGGTTGGGCTTCACATTAAGAAAATGTTTGCCATGGAAACATCTGGAAAACAGATCAAGCAGACAGCATTTTACACAAGGGAATGTACTTAATTCGGTTGCTCTTTTTTAAAAACAGGCCACCCTGTTCATGCCAACTGCATGCATTTAAAAGCATATGAGCTATAAAAATATCTCATGTTTAAGCAATCAGCTTTGCATTATTCTCAAATATTTTATCTGCTAGCTGGATTACACTCCACAACCAAAGCCTTCCCTTTTTCTACTGTCAGCTCTGTCCTGAGGTAAAATATTGCAAGGAATCCTCTTCCCATTTTCCCTGAAAGCAATAGTTAATGGTACTGAGAACCCATGGTATAAGGAATGAGCTCAGAAAAGTAAATGTCTATGTGAGAGTACCTTGAGGTATAACTGAATAATAGCATGTGAAGAGTAACAGTCCTGAAACAATGGTTCTTAATTGAGAGTTAGTGTTACAAATGTCTGTAGAGTGGCCACATCTTCCTCTGATTCATACACGTGAGAGGGACCCAATAAATGTGTCTTTTTAAATGCTTCCTAGGTGATTTTGTTGTAGACTCCTAGTGAAAAAGCATTTTTGTGAATCAGTGTTTCCAAAAATTGTTTAGTGGTAAGTGTAGGCTGGACTGCTTCTTAAATATACAGGTTACTTTGACACTCCCCAGAGAATCTGATTTAAATACTTTGTTAGGGGGGAGTATATTCTCTTTAGACAAACTGCAGAAACACTGCACTAAATCAATATTTTACAACAGTGGCCTGTAAAATACATTGCAGAGAAATGTTTGCCTGGTCAACCATTGCAAACAAGAGCTCTGTCCTTGGGCATTCCAAAGTACAGATTAGTACAATAAAGGTTCTTAGAAGTCTTGCTGATAGCAAAGAAGCCTATGAACATTTCTGGACCTACATTTTTACTATTGAATGCATTTCCTCATTGCACCATATCTTACTATTCTGATTAATTAATGTTCTTAAATGCATACTATGGGAAATCATTTCAGTCCATAATATTCATTTGTATAATCCCAGCACAGAGAGTCCAAATGCATAAAATAGAAAAAAAGTATTACATTTGCATGGAAAAATTGAAATAAGAGTTGTCATAGATTGACTTTTGGAAGAATTTAAATTACAAAGACTCTCACTTGGATTTAGCTTCTTCTCACTCTTCACAGTCTGTATGCAAACTTGTACAATTCTATATATTGACTTTGCATGTAAAAGCAGAGCAACCTTGGCTTTATCTGCAATAAGAATGCTCCTGAAAATGTACTCAGTCTCAGTTCATATTTTGCAGGAATAAGACATAATATCACGGACAGAGGCCAAATCTAGCACAGATACAAGTAGGGGCCAAGTTGTAACCATAGGTATATTAAGTGTGAGTCCATCATGAAGACAGACCAGAGTGAACTTGAAATATGCGTACCCTAGATGTGAGTTTATTATAAGGAGCGGTAGAAGTTAAAGTTGCCAAGTTGGGTACAGTAGGTATAAAGAGATTGCTAGTTACCTCAAAATAATTATTTCTCCCCTGCACCATCTTCCTTTTATCTTTCTCATTTCTTTCTGTTTCTTTCTTTCCTTCTTCCTTCCTTCATTTTTTTCTTTTTCTTTTTTTCTCTCTTGTCCTTTCTTTCTTTCTTTCTTTCTTTCTTTCTTTCTTTCTTTCTTTCTTTCTTTCTTTCTTTCTAATTTTGAGACAGGGTCTCTCCCTGTCCCTGTAGCTCTGGCTGGCCTGGAACTCACTATGCATCCAATGCTGGCAGGGAATTTGCAATCATCCTGCCTCAGCCCTGCTGGTGCTGGAATTATAGGTGTGTACCACCACACCCAGCTTTCCTCCCAATCTTTCAGGGTGATAGTATCTTTGATGTTTGGCTGGATG
This sequence comes from Pedetes capensis, assembly GCA_007922755.1. Taxonomy (NCBI): domain Eukaryota; kingdom Metazoa; phylum Chordata; class Mammalia; order Rodentia; family Pedetidae; genus Pedetes; species Pedetes capensis. The sequence goes on from VMDO01023127.1 coordinate 2,262, forward strand.
AATGATCATCTGGAACAAATTACATATTTCTCACATAGTGACATTGAGTGGTTGCCAATGACTTATAAATGGAAACTATGTGTTCAAGATCCAAGCAATAATCTTAAAAGGAGGCATAATATCCTTATTCTTATTTTTTTCTTCCTACTATGTAAAGTAGAGATGGATGTCTTGACCAAAAGCAGCCACTTCAGAAGATGAAATGAATTTAGGAGTAGAAGTTTTGATTAATGGACTAAAAAGAGAAGGAGCCAGCATGGCCAACACTGTAAAGGACCATACCTTGTATTTGTGATCATCTACCTCCAAACTGTGTTAGGAGAGATAAAGAGGAAAAAAAACAAACAAAACAAAAAACAAAACAACAAAAAACAAAAACAAAAAAAATTTCTATCTTATTTAAGTCACACTTTCCCCGTGTGTCTGTCAGCTTGTCTGGCTCTGAGGGCTTGTGTGTTGATTTGATACTGAAAGCTATGCCACCTGTATCTCAGGTACCAGCAGGGCCACCCATGGTGAACAGGTTTCAGCTGAGCTTCCAGACTAAGACAAACTAGGAAGAAGGACCTGGCATCCCACTCCCAAAACAAGTGGCCACTTTTCTATGTAGAGCAGAGAAGCAGTATCAAATATAGTGCTGGAAAATAAGGCCCTCTTGTTGGAAGGCATACAAGAAATGACTGAGGAAGAGTTACCTCCTCAAACTAGTTGTTGTTGTTGTTGTTAGGTGCTGTCAAGTCAGTATCTGACTCATAGCGAGCCTCATAGGGTTTTCAATGGCTATTTTGGGATTGCCTTGGGAGTGGATTGCCAGGTCCTTCTCCCATCCTCAAACTAAAGTGGACCTTAATGACAGGAATTGAGTAAAGCTGTTCTCCTGCATTTTCTGGGGGCTGTGCCCACCTTCAGGTTGGGGATTGTGTGCTGGAAATGGTGCCCAACCCTAGCTGCCTTCCTACAGGCCACATGCCCCCTCCACTTAATGCCTCAAGATTGCCAGACTCCAACAAGACAATTCAAAAATGCCCAGAAATGACCAAGAACCATTTTTTGTGACCTTTTTAAAATCTTCAGACAATTACAAATGTTTTTTAAAGCTCTTGAATTAATAAAAAAATTCCCATAAGAAGAATGTCTTCAGATGATTACAGAAACAGCACTGAAGATAAAAGAGAATGACAGATCACTTTATATCTGTGACCCTCTTGGTGGCACTGTCTTTGATCACCTTAAAAAGTTGGTCTTCAAGTGGCCATAGTTTGTATACACCACCAGTGATGTGTCCCAAGAGCTGAGCATCAGATTTATAAAATGGTTATGTCTGATGTAACTGTATCTTGTACAAACCTGGAAAAAAGAAATGGAAAAGGAGCTAGATATACTAATATAAACATGGGAGATTTCAAGGGTCCTGTTTTTCCTGGTTGGATAATCTGTGTTCTTGGTTTATGTGGTGCAGACAGCAGGACAGTTCAGCAGCTCACAGTTAAGAATGGAGGTCCACACATGGGACATTTGAAAGTGAGTGAGTGTATACATCTCATTGTGCAAGAACCAAAAGGTAAAACTGTTTTACAAAGGGACAAATGCAAATTTTCTCTAGTGTTTAACAGTCTAAAATATTTATAGAACAACTTTTGCTTCTGACATGTCAGCAACCTAATTTGGTAATTATCCCCCCCAAAATCTTGCAGAGTCAGGTCAAAATCTATAGAAAAATAATATGACCATCCTAGTGTTCATTCAAGTCATTCAATAAATATGGAAAATCAAAAACTTCCAGTGATGTTTCATTTAATCTCACCAATAGATCTTTGACTATAAAACACACAAATAAATCTCCCCTATTACTGAATAATTAAATGAGAAGAAATTTGGGTGACTAACAAGAAAACTGATGCATGTTGCTAAGTGACATTTCTTTTTAATGACTAACTTCAAAGGTTTGATTTAGTATTTAGTTGATTGAGTCAGCTTGACTGAATGAACTAGAATTTTTAACTTCATATATACCTTGCAGATTCTGAGGCTGTAAAAGAATAAAAAATTACTGATAAGAAGAATTTTAAAAACTTACTGTTGATTTTCATATTCCATGAACTTTCTTCTAGAAAATAGTTTTTACTTGTACTCTTAAAATATATATGAATAGATCAGAAAAGAGTTGTTAATGTTTTTGCTGAGCCTGGAGGTGCACATCTGTAATCCCAGACACTTGAAAGACTGAGGCAGGAGGATTACAAATTCCAGGCCAGACCCTATCTCACTATAAAAAATAAAAAAGGGGTTGGAGATATAGCTCAGTGGTAGAGTGCTTGCAAAGAATGTGTGAGGCCCTGGTATTTGTACTGTATTTTATTAAGCTACCTAAATAAAAAATAAAATTTGAGGAAAATTCTGATTAAAAAATAGAACAGGAATGGTGTAAAGCCCCTGGGACTTCCTTTTGCTGATTAGTTATGACTCAAAATGAGAAGAAACACAGTAACTGCAACAATGGGCTCAAACAAAAAGCTCATGTGGGTGGCACAGTGTAGGGAAGTGTTTCATTCTACTGTACTTAGAGTCACTATGAGTGGGACCTGACTCCATGGCACCTAATAACAACAAACAAGATACACTTGTCTGTTTCTGTCACTCTTAAACCAATTTAATCTTTAAAAATCAATCTATGTGGGAATGCAAAAATATCTATCAATTTTAACTTTTTCAAAAGATTATGCTGCTTTGTGCTTTCAACTAGCAGCACTAATTAAAAATTCATTTTGCCCCTATAATTATGTCAACATTTATAAATGCATTTTATGTGCACTAACAGCTAAGTTTCAGTAAAAGACAAAATATCAACCTGAACAGTCATCTAAGATTGAGAACACAAAATTCAGGAAAAAAAAAAACTTATCTTCACCTTAAACATGATTTCCATTTTGAATATGGATATTTTCTAATTGATAAGGAAGATTAAAATATCCATGTATTAGCATTTTCCTAAGTTAATTGAAACATTGAAATACTATATAGGAATAATAGGACAATATGAACACATTTAACAACCATACAGCCTCAAGGAAAACAGCAAGTAGAAAGAATCATTTATAATTCAATTTTACAAGCACTGATCTAAGTTGAACTAAATATATATTAGTAAATAGTGAGATAGCACATAACTAATGTGCTTCATTCAGGTTTCAAACTATATACAAATTTTCAATCTTGCCTACTAGTATACAGTCTAATATCTTTCATTTATCTTTAATTTCTGTTGTTCATATAATATTCCATATTAAAGATTCTAATGATTATAGGTTGTTGTTTTGTTGTTGTTGTTGTTGTTGTTGTTGGGTGCTGTCAATTCAGGTCTGACTCATAGCAACCCTGTGTACAAGAGGATGAATCGCTCCCCAACACTATGCCATGCCTGGCACTATGTCAGTGTTTCTCTGCTATTCATAGGGTATTTGATGGCTGATTATTTCGGAATTGTTTCAGAACTTGGCTCTCAGATCCTTCTTCCATTTTTGCAGTACTGAGAATCCAACCCAGGGCCTCAGAGCACAGAGCAGCATTCAACCGACTAAGCTAAATTCCAGTCCAACAATTATATGTAGTATAATGGAAATATACTACAAATTCTTGAAGAACACATTTTCAATGTTTTAATGCTTGAATATATTCATATATATATATATATATATATATACACACACACACATATATATAATAGCCCTATCACACATCAATAAATTGTATTTAATACCATGTATATTTAAATGTTGTTGCTGGGTGCCGTCCAGTTGATCCGACTCATAGTGACTTTGTGTACAACAGGACGAGATGCTCTCTGACACTGTGCCATACCTGGCTCTATGTCAGTGCTTCTCTGATATTCATAAGGTTTTTGATGGCTGATTATTTTGGGAGTGGGCTTCCAGGTTCTTCTCCCAAGCCTACAGCACCTACAGGCCATCTCCCATGAAAGGACTAACCAGCCTGGATGCTGCTTAGCCTCCAGGATCGGATGGAATCAGACACGACGGTGGTACGGATATAGACATATACTTAAATATGATATACAAAGTCTATATTTTAAGTGCTATTCATCTGATATCCTTCTCTTTCTTCAGAATGTTTCTTCCTCCATTCCATCCACACAGTTCTGTGCCATGTCTTTCTATGACCCCTACAAACATACCTGGTTAAAGAATACTCAGGATAGGCCAAGAAGTTACATTTCCTAGGATTTTAAAATTTGGACCAAAGAAAGGATCAGTAATTTTTCCCTGTACATTGAAGCTGTGAGTTGTAAAATTCAGAGACTACCAATGGTCATATATCTTTCCAGGTTCAGAAGTCCAGTTTGTTAATGAAAGGAAGAAATGCTAAATAGATTGAGAAAAAATGTAGTGGGGGCAAGGAGAGAGAAATAGTGTGGGAGAAAGAGGGAGAGAGAGGTCTGCAGCATTCAGTTCCTGGTTCCAAATCGTTCTGAGCTCCAGATGCACCATTGTCCTTCCTGTGCTTGACCTTTCAAGGACTCCTTGATATCAATGGACTAATCAATATCTCCTTGTCCTGAAGCTCCTTTGAATTGGGCTTGAATCACTCCAATTAGGTTACATCACGGTCTAGTAACAAAAAGCCTCAAATTGTAATGCTTTTTCTCCTATGACAACCAGGGGTTGGCAGTAAGAACCATACTTACTATAATTATTTGGGCGCTTGAATCAATGATACAGTCAGGCATCATGGAGAGGGAAGAGAGTGAAGGTTCCCCCACACACAGGGTGTCATCATAGCAATTAAATGCTTTCAACCCTAACCTGAAACTTAACACACATCATTTCTATGCACAATTCTTTATCCTGAATTGATAATATGACTCCAACCAAACACAAGAGGACCAGGGAGCATAGTTTGGTCATATAGGCAGAAATGGAAGAATACGGAATAATACATTAGCACCTAGAGTCCTAGTTAGTGTAGAAGGAAGTGATTTTCTTTGCCATGGCAAAGCAAAGAAGGGACAAAGGCGTTGAGAGTGCAGTTGTTGTGGTGCTCCTGTGTGGTTGAGGATTTAGTTGTAATTCTAAATTTCATTAGTGTATACCTGAAACCTTGGATTCTTTCTTTCTATTTATTTATTTGTTTATTTATTTTATTTTTTTGCTGTATTAGGGGTTGAACCCAGGGCCTTGTGTTTGCATGCTTTGCAAGTACTGTACCACTGAACTGTACCCCAAGCCCATTTATTTATTTTTTATTTTGAGACAGGGTCTCACTAAATTACTCAGACTGCCTCTGATCTCGAACTCACAATCCTGCCTTCCCCTCCTGAGTCTATGGGATTACAGATGTGAGCCATTGTGCTGGCTGACACTTTGAATTCCTTATGGGTCTTGATAGTCATCTAGGAATATGGAAAAGTACTACCAAGTTCATATTGTCATGTTCCTGGAGGTGCTGAAGTATCAATGTTGTTGTTGTTAGGTGCCGTCGAGTCCAACTCATAGTAACTCTATGTACAGCAGATAGAAACATTTCTTGATTCTGTGCCAGGCACACGATCTTATTTATATTTAAGCCCATTGTTGCAGACACTGGGTCAATCCATCTGGTGGAGGGTTTTCCTTTTTTTCGTGACCTGCCACTCTCCCAAACATGATATCTTTCTCCAGGCACTGATCTCTCCTGACTACATGTCCAAAATATGTAAGATGCAGTCTATCCATTCTTGCTTCCAAGGAGCACTCTGGTTGCACTTCTTCTAGGACAGATCTGTTGATTCTTTTGGCAGTCCATGGTATATTCAATAGACGTCTCCAGCACCACAATTCAAAAGCATCAATTCTTTTTCTGTCTCTCTTGTTCAATGTCCAGCTTTCACAACCAAATGATGCAACTGAAAATACCATGGCACGAGTCAGAAGTATCAATGCAAGATGCAATAAAAAGGTACTTCATGTTGGAACTTTTGAAGAAAGTCAAGAGTCTGCTTAGGCAATGAGAGTATTTTCCCTATCAGGATCTAGTTATGGCACAGTGGGTGACATGCAGAATGAGATCATGAGATATCAGTAGCCAACGTGTATGTATAATGACTTTCCAATCCCATCAAGAACAAAGCTCTTTCTGCCCCTCTGCTTGCTCATCATGTAGCAAGTGGATCTCATTGCTCACTGGAGTACAATGTCACATGGCATTGTACCATATGACAGGCAGGGAGATTAGCCAAAGAGGCTGTTACATAAGCTGAGTTTTCATTTGAAAGTCTTTGGTGAACTTTTTTTTTCCATCAGACATCATTCACATTTTATGGTCCAAACTTTGCCACAATGGAACATGAGAAGCAGAATATTTTAGCTTTCCAGACTCTGTAAAAATTCAAACCACCTCACCTTCCATAAACTTCTGTATGTAAATACATTCTCACTAGTAACAAAAAAGAAGGAAAAGGAAATTTTATTTAAAAGCACAATTTATCTATGGGAAAGAAAGGCATGAATGTTATAAAAAAAATAGATTCATAGTATTGACTTTTTAGGTACTCCAGAGAGGTATTTTCTAATATTTGGTACTTGGGGATTTTACTAAATTGGTTCCATTATCAGGACACAGAGGCATTAAAAACAAGGAAAATTTGAGATGCACAACTTAATGTAAAGGCTGATTTCTTGCTTTAGCATATGGCATATTTTTGGAGAAAATTGAACTGATACATTTTATTGGCCTCTGGACAATATCAAAAAGATGTTAATAAAAGGTCTTTAGAGGTTAAATTGCTAATGTCAGATTGCATTATTTCTTCATAGTTCTTCCTGCCTTCACTAATCTTTCTCTGGCTCCCTGTGGGTGATGTAATTTTGCTTGCCCATTACCTTTGGGTGTGGTCAGCTTAGAAGTGACTATGTGCAGATTCCATTCAGAGGCAGTAATACATATCACCTGTTTCTGCTGGTCACTCTTGTGTTCCTGTTTTCAAACCCAAGAAAAATATGCCTAAACAGTTTTTGTTGTTTTAGCCAAGGTCATAAAGTGGAAGACATTTGCACCAGAAAAAAACCAACCACAGCAATGTCCAGCAACGCCCAGCATAGCTACATTTGATGCAGTCTCACATTTATTATTCTAAGTTACTAAGATATAGTTGTTTCATTCCATGTACACAACTAATTAACAGACTTTGCATTTCATATGTTCAGATAGATTCACAGAAGGAGGTGAGAGGATTGGAAAAGTGTCCCAAAAACATACTTGTAGTGTTTTTCTGGTATGCAACTTGTCTCTGGAAAGAGGCAATGCCATGCCTATATAATCCCGTTATCCAAACTTGATGAAGAGAAAACAAGAACAGCTTATGTGGTAATATGGATGTCATACTAGGATATCAAGAGAGTACAGGCTTCTCTTCTATTCATTAAAAAAACAACAACAAAAAAAACTTTTACATAAGGTACAGACAAAACAGAGATTTACTAAAGAGGTGAGGAGACAAGTACTAGGACACAAAGTGTCAGGTAACTGTGACAAGAATACATTTGCCTTTGTTGTTGTTGTTGTTGTTGTTGTTGTTGTTGTTGTTGTTAGGTGCCACTGAGTTTGGTCCTAATCATAGTGACCCTACCTACAACAGACAAAACACTACCCAACACTGGGCTATGCCTGGCACTGTTGTCAAGGATTCTGTGCTACTCATTTCATAGGGTTTTCAATGAATGATTGTTTTGGGGAATGGGCAGTCAGGTAGGTCCCTCTCTCTAGCCTGCAGCACTCAGTATCCCCAGGTGGTCTCCCAGCAAAGGACTAACCAGGCCCAGCCCGCTTAGCTTCTGAAATCTGATGGGATCAGATGCCATGGTGGTAGGTGGTATGACTGCAAGCTACATTTGCCTTTACTAAGCTAGAGTATTTCATTCCATATGTTGATCAAGATACATCAAAAGCAGAAATTTTCAGGAATTTGGTCATGTTCTTCTTTGGAACAATCAAAACAACATTTTAAGTTGGTGTTAATGCTCTAATTAGTACCAAATGAATTATGTGAATCTTCTAAATATTTGGATTTAAAGCATTGATATTGCTATGGGACACACTTGGCTAGACATTGACCTTTAAGGTACATGTTTTATCAGCTCCAGGAGGAGAAGAAGTGCATTCAGTTGTTTCAATACTGGATCCAAAGTGCTCATCACAGTGTTAGCTCCTCAGACATCTTTAATATATCATCACTGAGTGGATGAAAGTTATAGGAGTCTTTTGTTGTTGTTGTTATGTGCCATGGAATCGGATCTGACTCATAGCAACCCTATGTACAACAGAATGAAATACTACCCAACACTGTGCTATGCACACAACCTTTTTATGTTTGAGCCCATTGTTGCAGCTAGGGTTTCCTCTAATTTTGAGTTGTGCCACATCAGCAACTGGAGGTCCCATGGGCTTTACTCTATCCCCATTGTTAAGGTTGATTCTGCTTTAAGGAGGTACCTCTTCTGCAGTCATCTTTTGAATGTTTTCCAGTCAGGGAGGCTCATTTTCTAATACTATATTTGACATACTTTTCTGCTATTCCTAGGGTTTTCAATGGCTAATTGTTTCAAGAGTGGGCTGCTTGGTCTTTCTCCCTAGTCTGTCTTAATCTGGAACCTTAGCTGAGATGGGTGGCCCTGCTGGGATCTAAAATACTGGTGGCATAGTATTCAGCATCATCGCCACACACACACAAGCCTCCACAGCATGACAAGCTGACAGACACGTGGGGAAGAGGAATCTTTAGAAGTTACAAAACATATGTTTCACTTCTCTCTTTGTACAATGGAGATCATATTGAGTGGTCAGGATTGTGAACAGGATTTAGTGAGGTGTAAAATTTTAGTATAATGCTGTATGCATAGAAAGTACCCAGTATATTACAATGGTCTTCAGATTCTTTTTCTTTCATTATTAATATAGAGTTAATGGTGTTTAGGGCAAGTCTATAATATGCTTCTTTTGAGCTGCTGACTTACAGGAAAAATCAAGTCATTGAAGCTCCTTTTATTCAATAATTTACTGAATGCTATAATGGATCTGATAGAAGTATGTAGTGCAGATAAAGTTAATTACCATGTACAGTTTCCACAGTGGCTGCACTAACTTAAATTCCTATCAGCAGTGTACATATAAGCCTTTCTCCTAGCATCCTCACCAGCATTTGTTGTTCATTTTGTTGGAGACGGTAATGGGGAAGGTGATCCTAAGCAATGTACAATGAAATGCACGTATGGAAATGTCATAATGAAACACATTGAGTGATACTCAACCTAAAAAAAATTACTGATAAGAAAAGAAAAATAAATAAATAAATAAATAAATAAAATAAATAAAAAATTTAAATCTCTGATTAATGACCGCCAAAATTATACTAAATTTAAATGTAGACGCTTTATGAGAGCAAAAAAGTATAACTTATTAAAGAAAATTATAATTCTATGTGCATTATTTCACCTTTCATTACTGTTAAACGATCATAAGTATTCTGAAATTCCACAGACAAAGCTTGGAAACATTCCATAATATATTTTCTTTCAGGTAAAACCAAAATATTTTCATGAAGAGTCATCACTTACGACGAAGTTTAACGTTAAATAATCTGACCCAAGAATCCCTTCTTTTTCTTTGGCCAAGCAGCCATTCATTAAGAGTACTGTTTTTAGTGACAAATACCAGGGAGTGGAGAATAGGGACAGAGATTCTATACTTATTATTTTTCTATGAACACATAAACAAGGGCCTTGAGTTTTCATGGCTGGCCAAGTAGAGGAAACTAATGCTATTATTTAATTTGAGCTCAATTTTAAGGAAATAAAGATCACCATGCTTCAACAAATCAAAAATACTTTTAATTTAAAACAACGTTGCTTTGACTAGTGTGGTGATACACACCTGTAATCTCAGCAAAATGGGAGGCCAAGGCAGAACAATCACGAGTTCGAGGCCAGAGGCAGCTGCATATCTTAGCAAGAACCTGACTCAAAATAAAAATCAAAGAATGGGCTGGGGGTGCAGCTCAGTGGGAGAGCATTTGCAAACTATGTGCAAGGCCCTGAGTTCAATCCTCAAGTTCTAAAAAAATAAAAACAAAACTAAAAATTATAAAATATGCCACTAACAGATTTAAAATTATTACTAACCTTACTATGACTACTGTCAGTTAGGGGTTAGAATTTAGCAAAGTTGGTAGAACATTGCTCTTAACTTTCTGGGAACCCAGTTTCAATCCCCAGCACTGCAAAAATGGGAGAAGGAAGTGGCAGTCCACTTCCAAAACCAGTCCTGAAATAGTCATTGAAAACCCTGTGAGGGTCGCCAGACAGCACCTAACAACAACAGCAGCTATCGGTTAGGTCAGATCAAGATTCAATTTAAAATATGAAAAAATTTAAGATGTAAGATGAAAATTATATTTCACTACCTTGGAAAATATGATTTAATTTGAACATAACAACAATATCTCTATTGTTATAAAAGTTACTGAGTAGGGTAAATAGATTTAGGAATCGGACGAAATTGGATTCAATGTCCCAACTTGATTTCTTACTAAGTAGTATGACCTTCCACAAGTGCCTTAACTTGTTAGCAAAATTCAGACTTCTTTTTCTCTAAAATGCAAGAATTACCTATATTCTATGGTTGGCCTAAAAGTGGAATGAAATAATATATTAAAAAGCATTAAGTATAATTCATGGCACATACAAAAGCTACAAAAGTAGTTCATTACTTTTTATCTTGTAAAAGTCAAACCGAGAGGTAGAGCAGAGGGCAGAGAAATAGAAACACTGGTGGTAAAGTGGGATTTTAGCCCCAGCCAAGCTGGATCCACCTGTTCTTGAGCTACTATGCTACCAACACATTGTTACCATCTCCTGTGCCATGAATATATTCTTTGGCTTTTCTGAGGATTACTATTTTATGTACTTTCTTTTTTAATCTTTGTTTTCCAGTTTTGGACTATATGGCTTTGTTTGCTTCTCAGTTTCCTGTTTTATCCCCCCAGAGCTTGATGGTATTTATACAGCATCTGTTCATGTTTGCTTTCAGGCCCAGTGACAATCTTTGTTTTACCTGTGCCTCCAAAGCAGTGGAGAGTTTAAATTCACCACGAGTTTTCCTTTCTGACCCATATGTTTTAGGTACACTGCACCTTTAGAATCTTCAGTGGTGAGTAAGAAGTAGGAACACCTTTGAATTGTATAGAATCTTATCACTTTAGAGGGACACTGGACTATACTGAGCAATCAATGCCACTGATGATTATTCACTGCCAAAGCCTTTTCTTCATATAATAAAGAAACTAAAATCCAGAATGCTTATGTGACTTGTCATACATCAATTGATAAATGGCCTATCTCTCATGCCTTTGAGACCACATAAGATAAATGTCAAAATGTGACAAGAATAAAAAAAAATTTTATCCTAATACATATGTCTGTGAGGCATAAAAAAATACCCCAAGCTTTTGGATATATCCTGAAACATTTCTACTCAGGTTTTTAAAAGGTGACTTCCTTGGATAACACAAAATGTTTCATTTTAAAAGAGGTAGAGTGAAGACAAACATGCCTTGGAAAACATGAAGTCTAGGTTCTTTTCACAGTGCAATTTTAATCTGTTTCTAGGCAGCAACAGCTTTTTATTCCCCTCACAATTTCTGCCAGCAAAGTTCACCAGACAGGGCTTGGGCTTGCACACTTCTCTTTGGGTGTTCCTTTCACAATTGCCAAAAAAGTTTTTCTGGTGTATTAAAAACCAATTAATAGTACAGACAATTCTGGCTTCATTCTGAAACTTTTCAAGTACAATTTTTAAAACTGGAAATTAGGTGTTTGTGAAAAACAGAATTAAGTTTTATGATATCAACCTAAATCCAGTACATGTAGAAATAATTGTGAGATAATTTTTTTTTAAACCCAGAAAATAGTAAAGGAAAAAATTGCAAAGGAGTCTCAAAGATCTGGAATCTAGAGTGTGCCAAGGCAAACAGAAAAGTTGATTTAGAGCAATTTGCTGCTCCAAACCCATTACTAAACATTTGTTCAAGTGCAGTCAGTTAATGTAGAGGCACATTTTATGTACCCTTTAAACATATTTTTGCTGAAATTTTCTTCAATTTCTTTATGTAATAGTGTTCCTGAAATAGCAGACCATTGTACTTTGGGAGAGGTTGTTATAGAATATTTATATAGATTTTAAATTTTTAACCCTTCTTGTATCTGAAATAGAGACAAATTAATTCAGAATAGTCAGTTGCTTCTGTTTGTTTGGAGAAGTCATTCATTCCATTGGTTGCTGTGTATGCCCTTGTCCTAGGGAAAATTTACAATGAAACCTTTTTGGCTTAACAGTAGGAGTCTTCATCTTTTACATAATGGTATACAAGACTCTAAATCTGTTGAAAACTGCAAAAGGGCTGAAGGATAATTTTTTAAATAAAAGATCAAAATTCTTTGGGGGAATTGGGGTTGTTAACATATTTCTGATGAATTGACATGGATTCTGAATAAGATTATCTGATAGTCAATGGAACCAAGAATTTCCCGAAAGATAAGTTGATTGGGAAGTTTCAGAGCCTAGATTTACTGTTGTGATGTTACTGATAATTCTCGTTAGCAGTAATTTAACAGTATCTAGCAGTGCTACACAACAGCAATGTTTTAACCATGTTTTAAATCTTACTCCAAACCTGAGAGAGAGGTGGGTCACTTTAATCTACCTTAATTAGAGTAGACAAATAATGAGTAATCATGTGGCTAAATCTGAACATTTAACTGACGTTGCCATCATAACACTGTGTGTTTGCTGAGAGAAAAGGCTGTGTGTGGCTGTAAGGGGCTAAATCTTAGCCATCAGCCAGGGCACATGCCTTTTTATTTCCAGGCAGTTAGGAGGCTGAAGTGAGAAAATTGCAAGTTCTAGGATAGAAGCAGCCTGCACAGCTTAGCAAGACCTTATCCTAAAATAAAAAATTAAAAAATGGGGCTAGGAGTGCAGCTTAGTGGTAGAGAGCTTGCCTGCAATGCAAGAAGAAACCTCCCCTCCCATAAAAGAGCCAAGTCCTTATGAGTCTAGGTCTACATTGGTGGAGTGAATGGAGGAAAGCCCCACTCACCTCCCCATCACTTCCCAGAGTTAAAATATGAATGCTGATGAGCATGATGGTAACAACATGATCATCCAACCAGTGCATGAAACAGTACCAAACCATGTTTCATTTGACTGTAAATGCAGTTTCTCCAGTTTTTCCTATATAAAATGCTTGGAACCAGATCTAACACTGTCATGGTTAATTTTAGCACAAACTTCACTAGGTTAAGGGGTAACCAGATAGGTGGCAAAACATTATTTCCGGGTGAATCTGTATGTATGGGTATTTCTGGAAGATATTAGCAATTGAATCAGTAGCTTGAGTAAAGAAGATTCACCCTCACTTATGTGGGTAGGGGGCTGGGATTTAGCTCAGTTGGTAGAGCGCTGCTCTGTAGTCTCTGAGGTCCCGAGTTTGATTCCCAGCACCGCAAAAATGGGAGAAGGATGTGGCAACCCCGAAACAATCTGCCATTGAAAACCCCTATGAGGGTCGCTATGAGTCAGACACGACTTGATGGCACCTAACAACAACAACAACAACAATGTGGGTAGACATCACCCTTATTTTAAAAACGCAAATACAACCAAAAATTAGAAAGAGCAGATTCTAGCTCTCTATAGCTGGAACATCCATGTTCTTATTCCCTTGGCCCACAGGTAGCTTTAGGACCTTTGGACTCCATGACTTACAATATTGGCTTTGCTGGTTCTTCTACCTTTAGACTTGTGCTAAATTATACCATCATTTTCCTATTTCTCCAGTTTTCAAACAGTATATAAATGGAGATCTTGGCCTTCATGATTGTGTCAGCCATTTTACACTATAAATCTTCTATATCTATCCCTCCACATATGTTTGCCTGCAGCAGTACTACTGTGCAGCCGATTCCATCAGATCTTGGAAGCTAAGTAGGTTTGGACCTGGTTAGTACTTATATGGGAGACCACCTGGGAACACCAGGTGTGGTAGGCTTAGGAGAAGGGCCCAGAAAGCCACTCCCCCAAAACAATCAGCCATTGAAAACCCTATGAATAGCAGAGAAGGACTGACAATGGTGTATTGCTGTTGTACATAGGGTCACTATGAGTTAGACATCAACTAGATGGCATCTAACAACAACATATATGTTTATATACATTGGGTTCTGTTTCACTGGGAAACCTTGATTAAAACAGATACATTGGATCCAACAGGAATGGGATGTATCGGTAGCACAGAGCCCAAACAAGAAGGTTTCACCATAAAGAAGGTGACACTGCTATGGAGGAAAGGCAAGATGTCACTTGTATGCACAGCTAAACCTCGGGCTATTTTCATAGGCTTCACCCTTCTGTAGCAATGGCAATCAAGATGACAGTAGTAGGGACTGCATCACATTGGATCGAACAGATAACTATTGTTCACACCATTTAGAAACACACCAGGCTGTGGATGACTCTGCAGTAAATTCTAGCTGCCTTTGTGAGGTTAAATGATGAGGATGGAGTGGAGTAAATATTCTAGAGGTCTAAGGTCATTACAGGAGGGCTGACTTACCAGAGGAGGAGATAAGAAAGTATTAGTTCTGATGTTGATAACTGAGGAAATGAACCTCACTTTCTATGAGCTAAAGAACTAAATCATAAAAATTACATATAAAATAAGAATGACAGCCATTCTGTAAATATGGAAAGACAAATGGAATGTAAAACAAAAGCAGTGTTGTCATTCTTCTTAGGTGCTGCCCAGTAGGGTCTGACTCAGTGATCCTACACAAAACAGAACAAAACACTACTTGACACTGCTGTGCACACAATCTTTTTTTATAGTTAAGCACATTGTTGCCACCACTGTGTCAATTCATCTGGTTGAGTGTTTTCCTTTTTTTCATTGACCTGAACTCTCTCAAACATAATGTCCTTCTGCAGGGATTGGTCCCTCCTGACAACATGTTTAAAATACATAAGACATAATCTAACCATTCTTGCTTCCAAGAAGCACTCTGGTTGCACTTCTTCCAGAAAGGATCTGGTTTTTGTGTGTTTTTGTGTTTTTGTGGGATTTTGTTGTTGTTGTTGTTTGTTTGTTTGTTTGCCAATCCATGGTATATTTAATATTCATCTCCAGCACCATAAGTCAAAGACATTGATTCTTCTCCTGTCTCCCTTATTCACTGTCCAGCTTTCACAAGCATATGATATGACTGAAAATGCCACAGCATGAGTCAGGTGCACCTTCATCTTCAATGTAACATCTTTACTTTTCAACACTTTAACAACGTCTATTGCAACAACTGTTCCCAATGCAATGTATCTTTTGATTTCTTGACTGCTGCTTTCATAGGTGCTGATGGTAGAACCACCTAAAGCAAAATCTTAGATTACCTCACAGTCTTTTCTCCATTACCATGAAGTTGCTTACAGACTCATTTATAAGGATTCTTGTTTTTTTTATGTTGAGTTGCAATCCATACTGAAGGCTGTGTTCTTTGATCTTCATTGTAAATGTTTAAAATCCTCTTCAGTTTCAGCAAGTTGTGTTATCTCCATAAAGCATGTTGTTAATGGGTCTTCCTCCAATCTTAATGCCATATTATTCTTCATAAAGTGCAGACTATCTGATTACTTGCTCACTGTAGAAATTGAAGAAGTACAATGAAAGGATACATCCCTGACACACAACTTTCCTGACTTTCAACCAAGCAGTGTTTCCTTCTTATTTTAGAATGACTACCTCCTGGTCAATTTACAGATTCCTCATGAGTACAGTTAAGTGTTCTTACATTCATATTCTTTAAAATGATACCCATACTTTATTGTGATCCACACAGACAAATGTTTTTGCATAGTCAATAAAACATAGACATCTTTCTGGTACTCCCAATTTTGGTAGCTGTTCTCCAATATCTTGGCATGAGCAAGTGAGCACCTCTAGTGCTTCATTTGTTGTAGAAATATCTCTATTGGTATTTCATCAATTCCTGGAGCCTTGTGTTTCATCAATTTCTTCAAGGTATCTTCCACTTCATCCTTCAGTATCATTGGTTCCTGACATATGCAACATTTTGAAATGGGTTGGTCATCTACCAATTGCTTTTGGTATAGTGACTGTATATCCTTCTATCTTCTTTTGATGTTTCCTGCATAATTTAATATTTTCTCTGTAGAATCCTTCATGATTGCCACTCAAGGTTTGAATTTTTCTTCAGTTCCTTTAATGAGAAAAACAGAGCATGTTCTTCCCTTTTGGTTTTCTATCTCTAGCTCTTTGCAATGTCATTACAATATTTGATTTTATCTTCTGGAGCTTCCCCTTGAAATCTTTTGTTTAGTTGCTTAACTTCATCATGTCTTCCTTTTGCTTTAGCTGCTCAACATTCAAGGGGAAGTTTCAGAGCCGCTTGTGATGTGTAATTTGCTCTTTACTTTTTTTCTTGTCTTTTTAATAACCTTTTGCTTTCCTATGAATGATGTCTTTGATGTCATGCCACAACTCATCTGGTCTTTTATCATTTGTGTCTAATGCATTAAACATGATCTTCCAGTTGTCCCTGAACTCTATTGCAGTATACTGAAGGTCATACCTTGGGTCTCATACTCTTGTTCTAACTTTCTTCAGTTTCAGTTTGAACCTTCATATGAGCAGTTGATGGTCTGATCCACAATCAGTGCCTACTCTTGTTCTGACATTTGATATTGAGCTTTTCCCTTGTCTCTTTCCACAAATTTAGTCAGTTTGATTCCTGTATATTCCATCTGCTCAATTCCATGTGTATAGTTGCCATTTATGTTGATGAAAAATGTATTTGCAATGTAAAGGTCATTTGTCTGACAACATTCTATCATGCAATCTCCAGCATCATTTCTGTCACCAAGGTCATATTTTCTGACTACTGAGCCTTTTTGTTTCCAACTTTTGCATTCCAGTCACCAGTAATTATCAGTACATCTTGTTTGCATGTTCAATCTATTTCAGATTACAGGAGCTGGTAAAAATCTTCCCTATCCTCATTCATGGCCTTAGTGGTGGGTGCACAATTTGAATAATAGTCTTGTTAACTGGCCTTCCTTGTAGGCATATGGATATTATTCTATTACTGACAGCACTGTACATCAGGATAGATCTTGAAATATCTTTTTTGATGATGAATGCAACCCTGTTTCTCTTTACCTTATCATTCTCAGCATGGTAGACTATATGATTATCTGATTCAAAATGGCCCATTTCAGTCCATATGAGCTTACTGATGCCTAGGAGGTTGATGTTTGTGATTTCCATTTCTCTTTTGACAATTTCTAATTTTCCTAGATTCATACTATGTACATTCCATGTTCTAATTATTGATGGATGTTTACAGTTGTTCCTCCTCATTTTGAGTCATGCCACATCAGCAAATAGAGGTTCCAGAGACTTCACTCCTGCCATTAAGGTAGACTCTACTTTGAGGAGGCAACTCTTCCCCAGTCATCTTTTGAGTGACTTCCAACCTTGGGGAATCATTTATTGGCATATATCCAACAATGTTTCTCTGCTATTCATATGGTTTTCAATGGCTAGATGTTTTGTGTGTGGGCTGCTGGGTCCTTCTGCCTAATCTATCTTAGTCTTGAAGCTAATCTGAATTTTGTCCACCATGGGTGACCCTGTTGGTATCTGAAATATCGATGGCTTAGCTTTCAGCATCACACAACATGTAAGCTCCACAACATGACAAAGTGACAGACATGTGGGTGAAAACATAAGTAGTGGTAGTTTAAGTCCACTTAGGAAAATAAAAATGAAGATTTTGGAATCTCTTTTTCTTCTAATTATGATTAATATCAGAATCAATCCTAATTTCCCAGAATTAATATTTTGTACCACATTCTAATTTCCTGGGATGGGTTAATCTGATGTTAAGAATACCCTTGTAATAATATATCCAATGAGGCAAATTTTCCTGTAATATACCGAATAATAAATATTTTAGGCTTTGTGAACTATATCATCTCTGTACCAACTACAAAACTTGTGCATTTTAACTTGAGAATTGCCATGACAATGCATAAATGAATGATATATGACTTTGTCTCAATAAAAATTTATTTACAAAATCAAAAGGCAGCTGCATTTGGTCCATGTTGGGGGACCAAAGTTTTTGTACTCCTATGTTATATTGATAAAGTACATTATAACAACTAATTGCTTAAGTTACAAAGACTCCTTGAGCATAAGCAAAAACATTTTCAACAATCATTTATAAAGCTTCTATTATGTTCAAGTTATTATACTTTTAATTGGAAGTAAAAAGAAAAGGAAGAGAATTTTCCTTTTAAGAATTCAACCATTTTATAAGGAAAGTAACATAAAACCATAAAGTTTTAATACTGTTATAAGTGTAATTATAAAAGTAGATAGAGAGCCAAGTGTGATAATACATTCCTGTAATCCCAACAACTTGGGAGGCAGAGCCAGAAGGATCACAGGTTCAAGGCTAAAGGCAGCCCGGGGCAACTT
This sequence comes from Pedetes capensis, assembly GCA_007922755.1. Lineage (NCBI taxonomy): Eukaryota > Metazoa > Chordata > Mammalia > Rodentia > Pedetidae > Pedetes > Pedetes capensis. The sequence goes on from VMDO01023127.1 coordinate 20,860, forward strand.
AATGAGTCCCTGTTTCAAGATAATAAATAAATAATGTGCTGAGAGTGTAACTCAATGTTAAAGCACTTCCAAGTATGTGCAAGGTGCTGGGTTCAACTGCCAAGTACCACAAACAAAAATGTACAACATTGAAATTTAGAAGTGGAAGTAATTAACTGTCCCAAAAGACTTCAGGGAAATCTTTAGAGAAAAGGTTGCATGAACTTTGAATATTTGGATGAGATAATTAGTGAGAAAATCAGACAGTTGCTGATAGTGGAGCCAAAATAATGAGGAAAGTTATAGATAGGGGAAAGTGTATTGAAGATTAGAGAGATTAATATTACATGTATGATTTTAATACCAACACATTTGGAGTATCTCCTGTAGCTAATAACTACAATAGTAATAAAATTTATGGTGATAGTAAACATTTATGGAACACTAAGTAGCTCAATTGACAAAAATCAATTTCCTGAAACTTACTTTGTTATATAATCAGAGTTTCAAGTTTCTAAAACTCTGATTATTGGTTTACTGGAAAAGGTTTAATACCTCAACAGAAATGTTCTATTTCAGCTATTGATAATGACTATATTCAATATTCTTCACTGCATGAAGGATATTGTAAAACATTCTATTTTTTAAAAATTGTGACTTTGTCAATCTTTCAATATTTGTCTTTTAGTAATTTTAGAATTTTTAAATAACATTTTATATTTCCTTGTCAATTTCATACTTATGATTAAAGAATATCATATTTGAGGTGTGTTGTTTATACTACATGAAAATTATTAATCCATTTTGTCTCACCTATAAACCAAATGTTCTATGGTCTGCTGTTGAAACAACTTCCTCCTCCCAGGAATGGGTCCCCATTAGATGTTCTAATGGGAGAAGGAAAGAAAGACTGGAGTAGAAAGAAGGGACAGGCTTCTTATTTTCTTTCATCGCCATGCCTCTTTCTATTCCTGCCACACTTTGTCACCCCTGAAAATTAGTTCTTTTCAGTAGCAGAAGCAGAATCCAGTTTGGTGTTTTCCCAACATCAATCAGAGGTAGGTCTGCAGCAGAACCACTGTGGCATCCAATCCCATCAGATCTCAGAAGCTAAGCAGGGTCGGACCTGGTTAATACTTGAATAGAAGACCACCTGGGAACACCAGGCTTGGGAGAAGGACCTGGCAACCCACTCCCAAAATACAGTCTATCATTGAAAACCCTATGAACAGCAAAGACCCATGACAATAGTGTTTCATCTGTTGTACGTAGGGTCACTATGTGTTGGACACCCACTTGACAGCACCTAACAACAACAATCAGAAGTAGATAGCTCATCATTATTAATTCCACTTATTTCAAGAAGCCTTGATTTAGCAAATGCTTGGAAATTTATTTGGTTATGGAATCCTTTGAGGGAACATTTCATTGAAAACATTTTGTGAAACATATTTGCTCTTGACATGATCAATGTGTGTTTACTAATTTTATCACACATACTGGGTGCATATTATGTGCAAAAATTGTTCTAATTCAGAAATGTACTGCTCCTGAATGTACTACAAGATGAATAAATATCAATTTTTACACATGAAAAATAGAGGTAAGCAAGATTATTGTCACATATTTTTTTCTGAAAAAGTAGATATATTTTATTCATGTTTTTCAAGAAAAAACTAAATTTCTTCTAGAGAAGAAAAAAATAAAGAGTAGGAGAAGCACAGATGAAATGACCTTCAATTGTCTAAAGATATAGGGAAGATATACGTGATAGAAAATGATTAGCTTCCATTTGTTTGAAATATCTTTGTAGCACTGAGGATGTTAGTGATATGTAAAGGATTGAAGGTAATCCTTTTGAGTATGTTTATACCTGGTACTTCAGAGATTTGGTGGAATATTCTAAGTGATTCCTTATAGTTTGTACTAGTGCCATCATTCCACAAATCTAATTTAATTAAAGACCTTAAAACGTGTCTATCACTGCTTAGGTGTAATAAATATTGATAGGGGATACTTGGCGGGATGATAAGGAATAAAATAACCTCTGCAGTCATCTGCTTCCCAGTCAACTCTTCAGATATGAATATCAATGTGAGCTTCCTCTGAGACAATGCCTTGATCTGGTAGTCAGTATCTCCTTGATAGATGACAACTTTTACAAAGAGAATTGTTTGTAGATAATACCTTCTTGTTAATGACCTAATCTGTCATCAGTAACACCTCTTATAAGCCGCCTAGTCTGTAACCAGAACTCATGTTACATATGAAGGGCACCGGTCCCTCCATGTTTGGACTAGGAAAGGGGGTTCTCATTTGAGGTAAGAGTCCTTTGGTAAACAGGAAAACCTGCTTTACAGCCTAGGAAGGCTAGCCTAAGCTGACAGGTGAGAGAAAGATGACATGACTGATGGGAAGGAGCATCTGTCACCTTAAGAAAATAGGAACTTAAAAACCCCAAAAGTCCCTCTCCTCAATGCAGTGTCCAGTTACCCACAGTTTTCAGCAATATCCACTGTTCTCATCAATGGCCAGAGCAACCTGCAGAAGTCCACAGCTGTTCACGGATGCTTGCAGATGCCTGCAGCCTTATTCTGGGCTGGCATGGTTTCCTGACCTCTAACTCCAAAATGTAAATGCAGCTGTTTGTGAACCTTCACTACTAGATCTGCAAGCTGTCTGATTTCTGTCTCAGAAAGTGTACCTTTCTTGCTCTCTTTATCTTTCCATCTCCTTTCCCCTCATGCTGGCCTAATCCCCAGCCTGCTTACTGCAAGCCTGTTTGCCCCAGCTCTCAAGGCACTCTCCTCTTTTCCAATTCTGAATAAATTATCCTCTGGGTCTGTTTCTAAATTTTTTTATAAATGTGACCAAGGATCAAGGTTTGCTGCTAGTTTCCCAGACCCTTGTTCCGTGGGAACAAAAATCATATTTAATTGCTTCTTAGCCTTTTGGCTAAGATAAAGTATAGTACTTTCTCTTACCAGTTTAATAAATATCATATTTATAGGTCAATTTTAATAAACATTCATGAGTTCTCTAGTTCAAAAGTGATGCATTTGATTGAAATAAGATATAAAATAAGTCAGGGGTGCTGGCATTCACTTGTAGTCCCAGCTATTTGAAAGGCTGAGGCAAGGAGGATTGCTGGCTTAAGTGTTTGAGGCTAGCCTGGGCAAAATAGGAAATCCTGTTTTAAAATTTAAAAGGAGGCATCATCATTAGTATATATTTTCCTCAAATTTTTACAATCTTTATATTGGAATAGTTAAACTTTGTATATACCTAAAAATTATACTTTTTAACACACTAAGAAAAATATTTAAAAGGTCTTCTCTTTTATCTTATTTTACTTACTTAGTTATTTAGTTAGTATTTGGCCATTCCCATGAACAGTATGATGGGAGTATGCATTTGTTTCATAAGGATCAGCATGGTGCAACATAAATATAAAGGGAAACTAGCAAGTCAAATTCTCATTTTGACATCTGTGGTAAAAGATCTTCAGCTTCTATCAAAATAGTACTTTAGAAAATCAGGCTTTGTTGAGAAAGGATTTTATAAATTAACTACTTTTAGCATATTGATAGTGATGCTTGCCTACCATATCATAGATTTTATTATCTGTATATTAGAGATACAGAGAATCTAAAATATGAAAAAATAAATGATGAGGGAAGCCCATTTCTTCAGGTTTAGAGGATTGATTGTGAGAGCAACAAATCAGACAGAGGTATGAGAAGCAGACAGAACTCTGTTCCATGACCCTCCTATGCACTTTAGATAGATGGAGAAATATAAATTGATGCAAATATTTGACATAAACTGGTATTTGCAATATCTAGATTGACATTTATATATGTAATGTATATGTGTGATAGAGATGATACAGACAGCTGTCTGTATCAATCTTTCAATAGGAAGGGTGTGAGGAGTAGGTGATTTTTTTCTAATTCCTCCACTACATAACCCAGTATACATGGTAGAGTTGATTGTCATAGCATTCACATGAAGTAAAGAGACAACTGCTATTACATATAGCTATGAAACTTAACGTTTGAGAGACTTGCCAAAAGATCACCACTGACTGAACTGATGTAGTGAATTAGCAAAGAAACTATTCTTCTTTGAGTACCAACAATGAGATAGGAACTTACATCTTCTCTTTTGCCTGGAGGATTTCCCCAGATATCCACCTGGCTCAGTCACCCACTTCCTTCAAGCTTTGCTTGAATGTTCTCTTCTCATGGATGTTACCTGACAATAGACTTTCTGTGTGTGTGTGTGTGTTTGTTTGCATGTATGCATCTGACAATGGTTTCAATATTCTCATTTAAATGATTAGATACCAATATATCTTTGCATATATCCCAGAACAAAAGATATCAAGAGCATTTTGAAATAAAAATATGTTAAATGTTTTATATTTGTTATGATATTCAATATGTAATTTTTCACATAATACTTCTTTAGTATATTTAATTTTCTTTCTAAGATCAAATTACATTTAGAAGCAAGAGCAGCTGTACACAAAGACATATATTCTGAATTATAATTGTTAGTGAAAGAGGAAAGCAAAATTAGAACAAAATACGTGTACTGATATATGACTAAAATCACTAAGCCTAAACTGTTTGTAAATTTAAAAGGGCCCTGTATAAGGACCCATCATATGAAGAATTCTGCACACTCACAAACCCTGTATTATCAGAAAGCATTTAAGACTAGATGATGCTTTCTGCAATGACTTCTACATGAGGTCTTGGGAAAATCTGTTAGCCTCCAGGGTATGCCCAAATTCATTAAATACTAGGTAAAAAGAAAACTTCAGAAACAAAATAATTTCTAGAGTATCTTAGAGTATTACTAACTGTGGGATTCACTGAGGAAACTTAGTGATTTTTTCTTTTCTTTTCTTTTTTTTGCATCATAGGTACTAGAATATGCAATTCTTCTCCCATCACATAGCTCAAAATGCTTCCATTTTGGTTTAGGAATGCTTAATTGTAACATCCTGATTCTCAGTATATTTCCCTCAGCTGTTATTTGCCTTAGTAGTTTTAAAGAATCTCAGGTTCTGTGTTATATCCCTTGATATATTGTCACTGTTGAGCGAAAGTCCACATGCAAAGAAAGAAAGCAGTAAAAAGTAGATGACACTGTTTTCTTTCTTGTCATTCATTTGCCAACTAAAGAAAAGGGCAACCTCTCTTTTGTGCTGACCTGGCATCAGAGATATTCTGCAGCTACCTTTCATGAACTTAATGTACTCAGGCACTCACCTGGGTAATGATAAGCCCCCATTACTATCACTTTGACTTTTTATGTACTGCCAGAACATTTTCTCCTTAATTTCACAGTGCACTGCCACTCTTTGGATTTAGTCCTTTCATTTTTTTTTCCCTCCAGTTAATTTCATGAAATATTTCATACTTTCTACTCAGAACATCTTCATAAAACTGCCATCACCTTTAAAATCTTTTTTCCTTAAATGCATCTCTTTTCTTCTGTCATTATCTCATGATGTATTTAGCTTTAAATTACTTTTCTCTGCTTAATACTTTCATACATAAGTTTTAGGAAGTATGCATGGAGGGCCTAGGCAGTGTACTATGTATTAGGTTAACATTCAGTTTGCATTTCATATAAACAAAGTAACAAATATCCTGAAAATTTAAGAATACTTATTTTAAAATGTAATGTAAAACATCCTTAGAAAATTAATTTATTTAAATCCTTGTTCAGTAGAATAACAATAAGCTAAAGGCTAGCAATTCATGGTTCTTGTCCTGACTCCAGAATCTCACAGATTTCTGTTATTTAGTCTTAGGAACAAGTCTATTAATGTGTGCACAGCTCATTTGCCAACTAACTGTGCTAGAATTTCTTCTTAAAGAGCTCTGCATAGTGTCAGGTAAGTCTGTTATGTTTTTAAACTTTATTATTAGGCATCATTCATTATTGGGATCAGTAATGTGACATATTCAAAAATTTAACTCATACATTCCATAGATGTGCAAAGAAAATAGTCTCTTTGTTTCAGTAATTGATCTGAGTTTTCTCCAGAGCATTGTCCTGTTGGAAAGTAATTGGAAAATGGAGGTGGTTGCAGTGAAGAGCAAAAGAGATTTACATTCTAAACAAGGCAATCAATAACATTTCTCACTCTTAAGCTTTAAATGGTCTCTTTCACATGATTCATTCTCTTTCTGAGACTTTCTATTATATAACGTTCCCTTTTTCCCTCTTTTGTTCTAAGATGGCGTCTAGATAATGTAAGTTCATTTAAAGACAAAAAAATTAAACACACACACACACACACACACACACACACGCATCTGCTCTAGGATAGGGAAAGTAATGAGCTCCCAAGATAACTACATCCTAGTCCCCAGAGCCTATGAATATGTTAGGTTATAATGCAAAGAAGAATTAAAATTACAGGTATATTCAAGTTAGCTACTCTGCTGACCGTGAAATGGAGAGGTCATCCAAGATTATTGTGGTTGTCCCTTGTCATCACAGTATCCTTATAATTTAAAGAGAAAAGCAGAAGAGTCAGTGTCAGAATAATGCATGGTGAGAGAGTCTGACCCACTGTCACTGACTTTGTAGGTAGGAGACTACAAGCCAAAGAATGCAAATAATTTCTAGAAGGTATAATAATCAAGAAAATGGATTCCCATCAAAAGCTTCCAAGGAATGCAGTGGGGTTGATAACTTGATTTTAATTCAATTAGACCTACTTTAGACATCTGAGTTTCAGGACTATAAGATAATAAATTAATTTCATTTCAAGCATTATGTTAGTGATGATACATTATATCAGGAATAGGAGACTAATAAAAGGTCCATGTCATATCTTCTGGATGTTTGCTGCTTCCTCTCATGAAACAACCTAATCTAACTGATGACCAATGGGTTCAACTTGCTTGGTCTGGTTTTCAGACATGCTACATCTTACTAGTGGTGCCTGTGGTCTCTACTGTTTGTCTCTGTCACAAAGTCCCTTTGTGTCCAGATCCACTTACCCTTTCAGGCCCTCTGCTTTGCCTTGCTAAAGCATAACATATCTATGCTACATGCAGGCCATAGAGATCCAGGAATCAGGCCCCCTATTCATCCATGTAAATCTCTCACTTGGCTGTGCTAGATCATCACTCCAAGGTTTGGGCTGCACCACATACTTGGTAGCTTCCTCCCAGTATTTCAAGTGGGACGCTGATTCACTACATCAGTTCAGTCAGTGGTGATCTTTTGGCAAGTCTCTCAACTGTTAAGTTTCATAGCTATATGTAATAGCAGTTGTCTCCTTACTTCATGTGAATGCCATGACAATCAGCTCTACCATGTATACTAGGCTATGTAGTGGAGGAATTAGGAAAAAAACTCACCTACTCCTCACACCCTTCCTATTAGAAGGATTCTTTAAATCAAATGCATTAAGTAAAATGCATATCTTTACCTTCAACTGGAGAACAGCCATTAATATAATTAGTATAGATTCTAATTCCAGGAACAATTACATGGATTGCATAACTGGAAGTCCTCCTGCTACTTTTACCTAAAAATGTTACATTATTAATAATAGTGAGACTGCCTTTTACATCCACTTCACTGGTTAAAAATAATAAAGTGTAAATGTACCAAATATTGCCAAAGGTGCAAAGAAATAGAAACTCTACAATATTGTTGATATAAATATAAATTGATGCAAATATTTGACATAAACTGGCATTTGCAATATCTAGATTAACATTTATATATGTAATGCATATGTGTGATAGAGATGATACAGCTTTTAGATCTATATATATTCATATATATATACTATATATACTATATGTATACATATACATGTATACATATGTTTATGTACATGTATACATATACATATATACACACAGAGATAGAGGCATAAAAAGCACAAAGGAACTGCATTACTTGCATGAAGTATGGAAATTAATAAATTACTTATACTTTACACTCTATTTATGATTGATAGTGTATAGTTATATCTAATGTTGTTAGGTGCCATCAAATCAGGTCTGACTCATAGTGACCCTATGTACAACAGAACAAAGCACTCCTTGACACTGTGCCATGCCTGGCACTATGTCAGTGCTTCCCTGCTATTCATATTCTCTTCTATTCTATGGCTGATTATTTAGGGATTGTTTCAGGAGTTGGATGCCAGTTCCTTCCCCCATTTTATAGGGTGCTAGGGATAGAACTCAGGACATCAGAGAGCACAGAGCAGCATTCTCCAATTGAGCTAAACTTCAACTCCAATTATACCTGATAATATTGATAAATATCCAAAACAGTATTTTGTGAATAACAAAGTTGAAGATATATATATGTATATATATGTGCACTTAGATATAATATCATTTTTATAAAGGCATATAAAGGACTAAACAATACAATGTCATGTTTATGTCTATATATATATGTATGGCAATAAAATAAACTATGCACAGTAATGATACACATTATGAGAAAAATTCTTTTGGAGCAAGTATGACCAAATGTTAGAAGTTGTGTGTTGCCTACTTTCATGATTCTTTCCTATGGCAGTCTCTGTAAATCTTTAATGCTTGAAGTTTTTTCAGAATGAGTATTGTAGTTTAATGAAGATGGAAGTCCTCATAACAGAAAAGGTAAAAAAATCCATGAAAACGGAAATACATTGATCTGAAATGGCAAAAGGTCCCGTGATACTTCAGAATGGAATTTTACCTCAATGGCCAATGGTGCCAGCCGTTGTTCTAATACTTCACACTTATTATTTCATTTACTCCTTGTAACAATTATCTGTAGAAGATATTCTTTTATCCTTTTCTGAGATTAATAACTGCAATACAGAAAAGTAACTTGGCCAGTGTCATGTTGTTAATAATTTGGGGCACTACAATTTATATGAGTCTGAGTTCTCTACCAGTACATGGACTGCCCTTGGTAGATTAGTTCATGTTAAAGCAGTAAGTCTCAAACTGTGGTCTAGGGTCCAGCAGCAACATCATCATCTGGGAATTGGATAAAAATGCAACTTTTTGAGCCTTACCCTAGACCTACTGAGTATAAATTATTGTGGCTAACCTTAGCAATATGTATTTTTAACAAGCACTGCAGGTAACTGTGGTCTATTCTCAAACTTTAGCTTAAGAATCCTCAAGTTAAAGTAATTTACAGGCCTATAATTCTCACAAACAGGAAAACTAGAAAGGAAATTCGGGTGTACCTTTCCTCATTGTTTTCACTCTGGCTTAAACCTGATGCTACTTGTCTGACACTGTGAAGAAGAGTGTCAACGACAAAAAGGTTGCAAGAGACAGTATCCTACTTGAGAAGATAGTAAAGTTTTTGCAGTGGTAGGGAGAAATATTCAGAGAGGAAAACTTCAAGGGCATGCTCACATCACCTATTTTGAGCTGATGGTAGGAGACTCAGGTTAGCCAAAGGGAAGATTGTATGTTGAATCCCTCTCCTCTCTCTCATGAATTTCAGTTTATAGATTCTTTCCTTAGAAACTTAGCAAAATCCAAATCAGCTGAAACTTTTATACTTTACTTCTTTGAATCACATAGATACTGAAATGAAATTTGTATTTTTTCAACAAAGAAGTTTGCATTCATTAGTTGAATCTGATCTGAGAATGTTGTAACTTTTGTAGAAACAGTGTGACAAAGGGGGAAGAGAACATGGTTCTTTTATTTCCACCCCTCAGCATCTATTGTTGTTGTTGTTAGGTGCTGTCGAGTCGAGTCTGGCTCATAGCGATCCTAAGAACAGCAGATCGAAACACTTGCCGATTCTGTGCCAGGCAAACGATCTTATTTATGTTTAAGCCCATTGTTGCAGACACTGTGTCAATCCGTCCAGTGGAGGGTGTTCCTCTTTTGCATTGACCTGCCACTCTCCCAAACATGATGTCCTTCTCCAGGGATTGTTCACTCCTGACTACATGTCTGAAATATGTAAGATGCAGTTTGGCCATTCTTGCTTCCAAGGAGCACTCTGGTTGTACTTCTTCTACGACAGATTTGTTGGTTCTTTTGGCAGTCCATGGTATATTCGATAGACGTCTCCAGCACCACAATTCAAAAGCATTGATTCTTTTTCTGTCTCTCTTGTTCAACGTCAAGCTTTCACAACCATATGATGCCACTGAAAATACCATGGCATGAGTCAGACGCACCTTCGTCTTCAAAGTGACATCTTTGCTTTTCAATACTCTAAAGAGATCTTTTGCCACAGCTTTTCCTAGAGCAAAGCATCTTTGGATTTCTTGACTGCTGCTTCCGTGGGAGTTGATTATAGAGCCAAGCCAAGCAAAATCTTGGACAACCTCAATCTTTTCTCCATTTATTGTGAAGTTGCATGCTGACCCAGTTGTAAGGATTTTTGTTTTGTTGATGTTTAGTCGCAACACATATTGAAGGCTATGATTTTTGATCTTTATCAGTAAATGTTTTAAATCCTCTTCCCTTTAGGCAAGCAGAGTGGTGTCATCTGCATAACGCAGGTTGTTAATGAGTCTTCCTCCAATCTTGATGCCACGTTCTTCCTCATAAAGTCCAGCTTCTCAGATTATTTGCTCAGCATATAAATTGAAGAGATAGGGTGAAAGTATACAGCCCTGACGCACACCTTTCTCAACTTTAAATCACTCAGTGTTTCCTTGTTCTATTTGAACAACTGCCTCCTGGTTCATGTACAGATTTCTCATGAGCACAATTAGGTGTTCTGGTATTCACATTTTCTGAAGAGTTATCCATAATTTGTTGTGATCCACACAATCAAATGCTTTTGCGTAGTCAATAAAACATAAATAGACATCTTTTTGATATTCTCTGTTTTCAGCTAATATCCACCTGACATCAGCAATGATGTCCCTAGTTCCCCGCCCTCTTCTGAATCCCGCTTGATTTTCCAGTAATTCCCTGTCTATATATTGCTGCAGTCGCTTCTGAATGATCTTTAGTAGAATTTTGCTAGTGTGTGATATTAATGATATTGTCTGATAGTTTGCACATTCAGTTGGATCCCCTTTTTTGGGAATAGGCACAAATATGGATCTCTTCCAGTCAGTTGGCCAAGTAGCAGTTTTCCAAATCTGTTGGCATAAACATGTTAACACCTCCAGTGCGGCTGTTTGTTGAAACATCTCTATTGGTATCCCATCAATTCCTGGAGCTTTGTGTTTCGCCAGTTCTTTCAAGGCAGCTTCCACTTCGTCCTTCAACACCATTGGTTCCTCTTCATATGCAACCTCTTGGGATGGTTGGTCATCTACCAATTCTTTCTTGTATAATGACTCTGTGTATTCTTCCCATCTTCTTTTGATGTTTCCCACATCATTTAATATTTTCCCT